>JACEFZ010027622.1:0-302969 GCA_014155875.1 Cepaea nemoralis | reverse complement strand
AACCTGCCGATAATCAATGTAGAAATCTCGTTGCCGAATGAAAAAAGTGTACTTCCAGGCATGACCAAATATTATCCTCAAAAGATTCTCCCATTAACCAGGTCAATAAACCTCCTGAAACCACAACTAGGCAATATGGACTGGATTCTTTCCTAGCCATTAAGAACCCATAGGTGTCAGTAATGTTTTAAAACCATGGATAGGCCAACGGATAATGTCAAGTCAAACGGGGTCAAGCTAGACTAGCTAGCCATACAGGAAGCAAAGAATGACCAGTCAACCCACACAGAACTGGTGACATCAGTCGCTACACGCTGAGGGAGATACTGAGGAGGGATCTGCGTGCGTATGGACTGATAGTTCGATGTGTAATGATGATGATGATCTATTGATGAACTTACTAACTAGGCCAGTTGTGTTTTCTTGTTCGCTCGCTTTGAGATCAAGCTTTGTCCATACACGCACTCCTACTTCTAATGCTCTGGACTGATATTTGCGTGTGGATTAGCTTTGCTTTTTAGCGGTGTCCCTCGTCATCAGGACGAATCAACTCCGGCTTCTCGGTTAACTAGGTGAACTAATATTTCTAGTTAGCCTAGTTGGCGGTTTTAGAGAAATGGTTTCAGCAATCCTGTTGCGCCAAATATGTTCTTCTGCTGTCTGTTGTGTCATCAAAGACGCGCTTCAATCCATATCCACAGGTGCACATCAATACCTGGCGGTTTATTTACTAACATCTACTTGTCGTGTCACCACGGGAAGTGCTGACTTTTTGCTGACTATTATGTCGGTCGGCCTGGGCAACCCAGCTTTAGATTTCATTTCACGGATTGTTCCATTGGCACCTTGACGTCTTGACAGATGATAGTTTGTAAATTTCCGCCCACAATGGATGCATGTGAACACATGGTCATTTTTACCATCACGCACCATCTTATGTATCTCACGCTCAGTGTGTGACCTGTCTGCAATCATTTTCTCCTTTGTCATTATTCCATTTCTGATATGAGCCCTCTATGCAACACGTTTGGCGGCAAATTGCTCCCAATGTGCATTATCAATGCCTCTATCAATCATGTCCCGTTTACACACATCTTTGTATCGTAGTAGAGGCCGACCCTGGGATCTCTTACCCATCCGTAATTCACCAAAACAGATGTCATTTGGTATTCCAATTCAGTATGTGTGATATTGTCTTGCCACTCAACAGCATGTATTCTTCTCAGACACCGCATATGAAAGCTGTTTAAACGTTTCTCTTGGTGTGAGTTAGTTGACCAGGCTTCACTGCCAAGAAGAAGAGTACTAAGGACACAGGCTTGATAGACAAAAACTTTTATTTTGACAGTAAGCTTCCTGTTCTCACAGACTCTTTGTGTTAAGTGTTCATTGTTGTTGCTGCCTTACCTATCGTAGTGTTGATTTCCCGATCTAGGGATAATTTGCTATTTACCTATGATCCTATATATGTAAAATGGTCTACTTTGTCCAGTTCGTCAATAAAGAATGATGGTGCCCCATGTGCACCTTGTGACATAATCTGTGTCTCAATTATACTGGTTGTTAAACCAAATTCAGAAGAAGCATTGGAGGATGCATATAGTAGACGATGTAATTCTTCCTCATAGTGGGTCGTAATTGTTGCATCATCTGTAAAAGGCAACTCTCTGATAAGTACCCTCCTAATTTTGGTCTTGGCCTTCAGTCTCTGAGCATTGTAGAAACCGCCGTGTGAGCTGCAACAAGCTTTCTGATCACGAAAGACACAATGTGGGGTGTCGGGGTTTGGTGAGAGCCGCCCAAAATTCGGTGCTTACAGAAAGCAGGTATTATCGTCTACTGTCATGCGGTACCTCTGTCATAACTAAGACCTGACACAGCTCATAGATTGTAACAGGTACTCTATCTGGAGCACAAGTTGGCGATCGCGACCTTCCTCTTGTCTGTGTCATCTGTTTGTTGATCAACGTATAGTCTTGTTTGCTGGTCATCTGTTTATGAGTTCCAAGTACATTTGTTTATGTCTTTCTCTGTCTCTCTTGCCTAATACTTTTCCTTTCTATGTCTCTCTTGCATACTACTTTCCCTTTCTCTTTCTCCCTTGCCTAATACTTTCCCTTTCTCTGTCTCCCTTGCCTAATACTTTCCCTTTGTCTGTCTCCCTTGTCTAATACTTTCCCTTTGTCTGTCTCCCTTGTCTAATACTTTCCCTTTGTCTGTCTTCCTTGTCTAATACTTTCCCTTTCTCTGTCTTTCTTGTCTAATACTTTCCCTTTCTCTGTCTCCCTTGCCTAATACTTTCCCTTTGTCTGTCTCCCTTGCCTAATACTTTCCCTTTGTCTGTCTCCCATGTCTAATACTTTCCCTTTCTCTGTCTCCCTTGCCTAATACTTTCCCTTTGTCTGTCTCCCTTGCCTAATACTTTCCCTTTGTCTGTCTCCCATGTCTAATACTTTCCCTTTGTCTGTCTCCCTCGTCTAATACTTTCCCTTTCTCTGTCTTTCTTGTCTAATACTATCAATTTCTCTATCCCCCTTGACTAATACTTTCCCTTTCTCTGTCTCTCTTGTCTAATACTTTCCCTTTCTCTGTCTCCCTTGCCTAATACTTTCCTACACAAGCCTAATTTCTTTCATCCATCTCTTCTGTTGACACGCCACATACATTTCATTGGTATGTTTGTGTTGGTTTTGAGCAGCAACACTGTCTACTGGCATTACATTGGTGCTTGTTATATTCTCTGTTCTTGATCAGCCTCGAACTACTTCGCCATTTCATTGCTGACTGTCCAGAATTCACCTCCATAGAGATCACACAACGTTTCTACATCTCCTTCCTTCTCCTCTTCCTCCTCCTCACGTCGCCATCTCCATAATTTGTCCTAAAATGAAACAAGTGTAGACCAGATTAGTTTTCCATGTTCTGCAGCAAATGTTTTATCATTGAATACGCGACAAGCGTGGGCTGTCATCTTCCGCCTTCTCACACGATCACCAGAGTCGTGGATCAGCTCTGTATTCTTGTCTCGATCATGCCACGTGACCAAGCCATCCAGGTATTTACTTCCTGCCTTCTTCTTGTTCTTTCCCCCTCAATCTTGCCAGTTCGAGTTCATTGTCATCAAGTTCTCCAATTTATTTCTTCTCATAACGTGAGCAGCAATTGTGACTGTCTACGTCTAATTTATCTAATCAGTGTACGATCTTCATTTGTTTCTTGTAGGACTTAGTTATTGATTTTTTTGTCTGTCCATGGTATTCTTTGCATATTCCCCAGAAACAATTTTTCCAAAGCCATCGGATGTTTTTCAGCTTGTCTGCTCATTGTCCACGCTTCACATTCATACAAAAGTACAGGTTCTATGTACCAGCTGAATACTCTTAGTTTCGTTGCAAATAGCATCTTTTTATTGGTCAATATGTTTTCCATCCTGCAAAAGGCTACCTTCGCAATGGCGATTCTTGTTCTAATCTCTTCAAGGCATCTCCCATCAGATGTTATGTCTGTTCTGAGATACCTGTACAGATTGACGTGTTTAAGAATATTCCCAATTACTTGTATATGACACTGTAAGCAAGTATGGACTAGGGCAGGGGTGGGTAAACTACGGCCGCGGGCCGCATGCGGCCAGCCAACTGATTTTATGCAGCCCGCGAAGGGCATTTAGAAATAAAAATGTGTACTTCGTTTTTAAGTTATTTTGTTGAATTTAAAAGAATTGCATGTACTCTTATGATTGTTTTAACATTTTTGATAACATGTCTGTCTAATTATCTATTTTTGTAAACAGTCCTTGACTTTCGTAATGTAATGCTTCTTCTTCTTCTTTCGTTCGCCTTTAATATGTCTATAACTGCAATGTATGAATTTATGCTCTTGTATGAATTTAACTGTCCTTTTTAGTTCACTCAACAGTCCATATAGTTTATCTTCCACTGTCGTCTCTCTAGGCCAGAAGTTTTGCCCCAGACATGTTGTAATTTGGGCAGTCTTGAGTATGTGCTCTGCTGTCTGCGACGCCAATGTGCACATGGCTGATTCACCAATCTTGAAACTTGTATACATGTGGTTGCGTAATCTATTGTGTACTGTTCTGAGGCGCAGAATAGTGACTTGTTCTGGTCTGTCCATAACGTGGTAGTCGTCTTGAGCAGATTTTGGTGGCCTTCTGATTGATTTGATCATTCTTTTCTTTTGGTGGTATGTAACGGGCGCATCAGGCTGTACTTTTTTTGCTCCTTCCTTAGCCAATCAATCAGTTCTGTCATTTCCGGGTACTCCACAGTGGGATGGTATCCACTGTATGGTGACCTTATGCTGACTGCTAGGTTCAGAAAGTAGTGTCCTTATTACTGGCAATTTCCCAGACATCATTTAGTTTTCGTTGAGGTGAGTTGCTTACAAGCAACATACGCTTACCTTTTCTTGGTCCAAGATGTTTTCTATTTCTAATTTTTGTTGTTGTTACTGACTCCCTCCGCATTCCAGTGCATTAGTTTTAGTCTTTATTTGGTATGGCCAGACGCTCTATTCTTAGGTCCCCTGGCTCCACAGGACATCTGAGTAACTGTGATTGGACCCTTTCGAGGCATAGGGCCTGGCACTGCACCTGTCTGGGGTCCAAAGCAGGGCGAGCACAATAACATTTAGCAGTAGTCGACATATTTCATTACGCGTGATTGCGTGGCAGCCTGATTTCTGTAGTGCGCCTCCTGGCTGGTTGCTTCCGTCTTCAGCACCTTTCCTTTGCTAGAGCAGACTGTGGTCTTACTCGAGTTTAGGTGTCTAGGCACGCACACACATATCTGCGCATGCATGTACGTGCATACACATCTAGAGCGTTCTGGTTATTTCTCGGTGCCAGTGACTCGCCGCCGCCCCTTCTCCTGTTAGTTAAAACAGGTCCGCCACGTGAAAGTAGACGTAGACAGACAAAATCTTTTAGCGCATGTTATGAGAAAAATGAATTCGAGAACTAGGTGACAACTGGAAAGATCGAAGGGAAGAGACCAAGGAAGAGACAGAGAAGTAAATGCCTGGATAGCTTGGTCACATGGCATGGTCGAGACAGACACACGGAGCTGTTCCACGACTTTAGTGATCGAGTGAAATGGCAAAAATGACCGCCCACGCTTATCGGCGTGGCACATGATGAATGGATATACACAGCATTTACTCTACCCTTGCCTCCTACGGACCCACATTGTTGTTCTCATATTTCTGGTTGTATTTTCTTCATAAATCTGTGCATGATGACTCTTATTAAAATCTTCGTGATGTGGATCATTATACTAATTGATCGACGTTGATCAAAAGTAAATGTTTAGCTGTTATTTTCACCAATTCCACGGTTACATTCATCAGTGTCAATTAAACATATTTTTGAGTTTGTCGTTACATTTCTGTTATTTTACCTCTGCCATCTTGTCTAGAAGGGTGTAAGACGACTTACAGACCACCATTACAACTGTAAATTATTACGCTGACACAGAGGCCACCTGTGCTATAGAAATCTGTTCCGCCATGTTTGACGTCTGCTGGGTGTAGTGTCATGACCTCCATCTTTCTCAAATAACAAATCAGTAAGACATGGAATGCTTCAAGTTACGGCAGTATTAAATGGAGCGAACAGCTATTCATATCCTATATTCAAGCAATTCGTATTCAGCTTTTAATATCGTATATTCACACAAAAGACATAATTGCACGTTTAGACACATTTCAAACGAAGAACAAAAGAATGCTGCTGTGTAAACAAGATGTTTCGCACGCATGCGCGCGAGCACGCACGCACGCGCTCGCGCACAAACACACACACACACACACACACACACACACACACACACACACACACATCTGACAAGGTAGAGTGACACGCTTCAAGTATTTTCTGACAAATGTTCTGAAGCTATTTCGTAATGAGCGACTTTTCGCTCGACACAATGAGAGCCTGTTTGTGGGATGACATCTAACCGGACATAAAATGTGCAATATTTTCACTCGTCTTAAGCCAAATTGGGCATGAGGTGCTAGACAATCATTTGCATAGACCAATCAACACTTGGTTGGTGACGTGGTGATATCACGTGTTTACTTCTCTATATATTTCTTGGTGCCCATCGAATTGACAGTACACGAGACAGAAGGCTGTGGACAGACATGATCACCAACGCCACACGGCATGGACTATAAGAATATTGGCAGTACACGAGACAGAAGGCTGTGGACAGACATGATCACCAACGCAACACGGCATAAACTATAAGAAGATTGGCAGTACACGAGACAGAAGGCTGTGGACAGACGTGATCACAAACGCCACACGGCATAAACTATAAGAAGATTGGCAGTACACGAGACAGAAGGCTGTGGACAGACATGATCACCAACGCCACACGGCATGGACTATAAGAAGATTGACAGTACACGAGACAGAAGGCTGTGGACAGACGTGATCACAAACGCCACACGGCATAAACTATAAGAAGATTGGCAGTACACGAGACAGAAGGCTGTGGACAGACGTGATCACCAACGCCACACGGCATGGGCTATAAAAGAAGAAGTAGATATTTCTGAGTTTTCATGGATTGCTCAGTCTTCTAAATGTATCTGTAGATCTGCTTTATCTCTGTTACATCTTCCACCTAGATATTTGAAGAAAAAAAATAACGATTCATCTGTGTGAGTGAGTGGCACCTTACAGTCTTGACAGACCAAAGTATGTGAGTTGGAGTGTGGCCAAAATTCCATCACAATGCCTGGGCAGTGCTTTAGAGAAACATGTGGTGCCCAAACGACATGTTCCCTCTCTCGGCCTAGCCTTGTGAATTCCAAAAGAATGGGTAACCAATACGTCTGGCACAAGGTAGGCTGCAGACGCTGGCGGCTCAGCGTCAAACCTCCGAGACCTCGCCTCCACGAGCAGGTGGCGAGTGGTGGCCAGACCCTGGAACCTAAGGGACCCGACTTAGAGACGTTCAGCCACTTCCCACTGGTGAGGGGCCTCGTACGCGCCTGGACCATACATAATAGGACGCGCACGTCTGTAAAACACAAGTGTCCGGACCTATGTAAAGCGTGTATTAACGTCAGACTCCCCGCCTGACTTGTGCGAAAAGTCCCGCCGGAGATATTGCTCGTCTGTTGCGAGCAAATCTCCATCCTTCCACAGACTGAATTAAGTAAATAAACGATAAAAGTAGTGGTATTTCAGTTGCGCTTGCGCTCCCACCTATGCTACACCCTTCAAGTGTCTTCAGAAAGTCGGACAAGGGTCAAGCTCAACAGGGTCTTCTTTCCCCGCTGATTCTACCCCAGACTTCGAGCCTCGTCACGATGAGTAGCTGTCCTCAAGTCAGTAAGCTGGCATACCTTTCCGGCCAGTCTTGCCTGGAATAGCTGGTAGCTCGTTGGGAGGAAAGGGGGGGGGGGGGGGGGGGGGGGGGTTCAATGGTTAGTGTGACGTGGTGATGTAGCAGATATGAAAGGGTTCAGTAGGTCAGGAACCTAAGACAGGTCTATTAAACTGGCAGGGAATTTACTTGTCTCGTAGAAAAATACTGCTCTTGATTCATGGAGGAATTTAAAGGTGAGGTGCTAGTAACAGGCGCTGTAACTTTAATAACCACTCGACTCCTAACGGCATAAGTGGATGACAACAACAACAACAACAACAACAACAACAACAACAACAACAACAACAAACAACAACAACAGCAGCAGCAACAGCAGCAGCAACAACAACAACAACAACATAATCATACACTGACTCTGTGACGAAGGGGTTACAGATGGAAATCGTAATCCCGCATTCATTCATTCATTCATTCATTCATTCATTCATTCATTCATTCATTCATTCATTCATTCATCTATTCGTTAGAATGTCCTTTGCAGAACCTCGCTCCCATAACAACCTTCCGGAAAACCTCTCGATCACAAGCAAGATGTCCCGCGTCTGATACACTCATCTGGAGATTATCCGCCACATCCTGCACCCATCTTCTCGTTGGCCCCTCCATTATTGTTCTTTCCAAAGTTTCGTGTCGTTTCAAGTGACCAAAATATTTTAATTTTTCTTTGTTTTATCGTCTTTAATAGCCAACCTTCTTCAATATTCAGCTCTTGAATTATGGATGTATTTGTTCTTTTCTTTACCCAAGATATTCTTAGAACTCGTCTATAACACTTATATTCAAAGGCATTTATCCACAATTTATTCAGTTTCTTTAGTCTTTGAAGAGCAATAGACATTCGTCTTTTAATTTCTTTCATTGTGTCACCATTGTTGGTAATCAATGACCCAAGATATTCGAAATTTTCCACCACCTCCAATTTTTCCCTTTTAGCATGTATTTCTTTCTCCATAGTAGTTTTATCTGTATTCATTATCTTTATAATCAGAGAAACGGCGTAAATGGGTGCTCCATAGGAGCAGCCTCGGATCCACGACTCTGGTCATCGAGTGAGATGACAGAACATGACCGCACACGCTTACCGGCATGGCACATGATGGATGGATGGATTATCTTTATATGTGTTATGTTAAGATATAAGTTGTGATTTTTATTATTCAATTGGGTTGAGGTTATTAGGTTTTCTATACCATTCTGTGTTGTGGATAGCAATACTGTATCATCAGCATACCGAATCTCTGGTATGTCATGACCACCGATATTTATTACATCATCTCCGACATCTCTCATTATATTTTCGGCGTACAGGTTAAACACATAGAGGGACATGACACATCCCTGACGGACTCCTTGTTGATATCAAACCAATCTGATGTCTCGCCATCTATTCTAACCGCTACTTGTTGGTCTAGATAGAGCATTCTTATGAGTTGTATGAAAAGTAGGAAACTTTGCAAAAAGTAGGAAAATCTGTTACACGAAAGGAAAATATATTTGGCCACATTTCAATCAAATTTATGAAAAGTAGGAAAATTTGTTAACCAAATGGCAAAAATCTTGGCCAAGCAAGAAAAAATTGTTAACCAAATGTGAAAAGGTTAGGCAAATTTCACACCACACTTATAAAATTACCCGATCTGGTCCTATCGTTACTCTGTCTAATATACGATAGTGTCCCTTACTATGTCCTGTCTCCACTTCATCTTCTGTCTTGTAGATGTCCTGTCTTTTGACCCTCTTGTGACCTGACTTATGTCCTGTCTATACTCTACTGAGTCTACTCTAGATGTCCTTATCTATATCTTCTATTTCCTTATCTTTGTTGTCCTAACTCTGCTCTGTCCCTTGTCCTCTATATACTAGTCCTGTAGCTACCCCTCAACACCCTGACATTCTCCCATGCCCCCCTGGTATTGTGTCGCCAAATTTATTCCATAAAGTGCGACACAATGTCGTCTATGCACATATAAAAAAATTAGTTGGAACTAATTTGTCAGTGTGTTGTGGGATAGCTTCAACCGTCACATTAGGTAACACTTCTGATCCATAAGGGTATGCCACACTGTTGACCTATCTATCCACTGGTTTCTAATCAGTGTGCAATACTTGTCATGTTGCCAAGAGTCACTACTCTCTTACACTTCACTAATGGAAGCTGTTCCGAACCGAGGTAATCTTGTCTTATAGTTACGATTCAATCATAACGTGCATCGCCTCTCAAAACATCCAAACTGATGTCCCACAACAATTTGCTCCTTTTACAGATACAAATCATGAATATTTATATTCAATGGCTCCCGTGAAATGTTGCTTCAACATCTTCTACAAGTTCTGTGTCTGCTGATTTCCGCCTATCTAGCTTACGCTTGTTGATAGATCTCCCATCTGTGTAATCATAAGCCCCATTAATCTGTTGTGTCCCCTTGTGAAAATGTGATCTCCCATTACTTCAAACTTGCTGTTTGCATGTTTATCTGTTTGTATTCTGCTTGTTTGCGTGTTATATTACTGTATGTGTATGATTTACTTAGCCCTATACGTGTATGTTTATAATCTGTGTAATTTACGTTTCCAAGTGTCACAGGTGGGTTTCTGTATCTCGAAATTAAAGGCCTATGCTTAATTTCTGAGATCAGTTGCCGAACTGCGATGCATGAAAACATCACCATAGTTGCAATGTAAATTTTAATTCAACACATATAAAATCAATACACGATCACATGTTTTACACAGAAGACGCAGACAAATCATCCGAAAAAACATGTGTGCAAAAAGCGCACCAATTTTCATACGTCCCATTTTTAATGCATTCATTCACCCATTCACGCACCTTTCGTTTCCTTTCTTGGTTGCACAAAGAGTTATTAAAAATACTTATGTCAATAAAATAGAATAGGCTCGTTTGAAAATGTTTAAAGAGCTGGTTAACATCTACTCGCTATTTAGCGCATTGTATAATAACACTCTATTTATAGGCATGTTATATTGCCTTGAGCACACTAAGGGAAGAAACTGCTATTACATTGGTGTAATTGGATGTAATGGATGTTACTACTAGGGAAAGATAATTTAACTAAAGAAATTAATTTTAGGAAAAATGTGTTAACTCCCTTAAATTAACATGCGGGTATTTAATTAATTACGGAATTTAGAACACTTCAAAATGCATGCCATTTATTGCATGTGTTCGAGAACTTACTACTATTTATTAAACTAGCTTTATTTATCAATTTAAGCTGTTTTAAAGGAATCTAAGTACGCAACTAATATTCGGTTGGTGTTGATTAATTAAAGGTTCCTACGATTTACAAAGTAGGTAATACGTTTGTCTACTTTTAACTGTATTTGCTGCACTAATAAAGTTGGACTTTCTAGCAGTGATTAATCTATTTCTTATAATTGATTTTAACTAATCTCTAACGGGGAAACGTGGATAATAGTGCAACTTACATAAAAAATTCACTAGCTTAGTACATATAATACAGTAACATAATGACATTAGTGAAATCTAAGTATATATATGAGCTAACTATGACTTCCTTCCATGTGATGATGTCGCGTCATTCCTCTGCTCGACTGGGAATTCGGAAGGTCTGGATAACAATCAGCCAGAATGTTCTTTGAACCAGTAATATGTCTCACAGTAAATGAATAGTTCTGGAGAATCAGGGCCCATCGGTAAATCCTGTTATTTTTGGGCAGACCTTTCTCGATGACCAGCAATGGGGAATTGTCAGTTTCAACAACGAAATGTGTTCCAGCAAGATACCTATCTAATTTCGTAATACAAAACACAATCGCGAGAGCCTCCAGTTGAGAGAACCCCATACTTCGATTCAGCCGTACTCAGCTTTCGACTTATATACACAATTAGATGCAAAATCCCATCGTAGGTTTGGAGGAGTACCCACATAGTCCAATGTTGACTATGAAATATCTCTGAATAACAAACTTAAGATATTCCATGTCAATATGCTTAAACCTTATTACTGTAGACAATTACAGCAGACAGATGACGAAAACGCTGCAGTATTAAACGAGTCCAGTATGTCATTCATTAATATAAAATACCAAGAAGCGTTTTTCACTAGCTTTGGTTTTTGCCCTATAAATCTGAAATAGGGAGACAATGTCAAATCTGCGCAGTTGCAGCCTTTTTAAATCATCTGTGGTCTTATCATCCACCATAACGGTTCGGTGAGATTATTTGCAACGTTTCGTGCTGTTGCTCGTCACGTTCTTTGGATGTTGCTGCTCTTGTTATTGCATTTGCTTTACTATAGTGGGTTTCTTCCCAGGCCTTGATCTCACTGGGAGTACAATTCTTGACCTCAGGTAAACACCCAATAATTAAATCTGTGCAAGGATTATATAAAATCGGTCACGTGAAGGTGCCTGACAGGAACGGTGTACAGATGCGAGCTGTGGACAACGGGTATTTTTCTATATTACCAAAAAAGTACGGCAGTTCACAAAGTCACCTGTATAGTCTTCTGGCTTTGCCAGTTCCTTTCTTAGCCCGATCAAGGTACTTCCGGAATCGATCAGGATTGGCATTGAGTGTCATTTACCATACCATGGATGGAACTCTAATTTTCCTCTGGAGGAAATTGCTGCATTTGCGTTTTCTCCCGAAAACGGGACTGTATGCCCGCATTTCAGTACCCTATCTTCATGGAACTTATGACATGTTTGGCATCTGTCGTAATTTAAAATATCGATTGCTGCTAGAGCATTATCTTCACGCACATTCGTTTTTTCCTCTGTCCTCGTACTCACTTTCTGACGATGAATCACTCAGCACAGCATTCACACTTCTTAATCTTTTACGGCCTTCACAATGTCTGCTATAGTGCCAAAAGATTTGCATAAGAAGCATCTGACCGCCCGCCGATACGTTTCACTTTTTCCCTAGTAGCTTTTTTACCATCATGTCTAAATAGGCTGCATAGCCAGGATTAGAATCACACATCTGAAATTGGTGGTGCGAAAATTTGCAATACGGGTACTGGATTGATTAGTACTTGCTTTCTCTATAAATTTAAAAGGTTTCTGTGGCTTAGTATTTGCAGCTGCCACTATATTGTTCTCATCAATACAAGAATCGAAGATATTTCTGTTAGAGGAAAAATAGGCGGACCCTTTTTTCTGTAGCTCTTGCATTGAGTCAACATCAGCTTGTTGAAGAAATTTGGCAAAAGGTTCTGGGACGGAGGAAATGATTTTATCCATGATCATGAGATCTCTTAATTTCTCATAGTTTTTTGTTTACTTCTGCAGCGTTAAACCACTTATTATATACGTCTTGCACGTGAGAGACGTAATCAATAAACGTTTTGTTGGACTTTGGTTTTAGTTTGGAATACTGCACCTGATATCCTGGCGAATCTAATAAAATATGCTGCATAATACGTTGGTGTATATAGTCATAATCATTTCTTAACTCTTGTGGGATGGACTCTATAACTTTCAAAGGCTCCCCTGAGAGGTTCTTCATGTAAATCATGGCCCAATGTTACTTTGGAACTTCTTGGTACTTTAACTAGAACTCTAAGATCTCAGACCAAGCACTTATGGAATCACTTTGTCAGAATGCTTTCACTATCCCTTTGTACTTATTGTACTTATTCTCTTCTTCCTTGCTTTTCAATTTCGTTGTTGCAATGTGTACATGTGACTCGACTTCAAGTTCTTTCATCTTTATCTGGGTTTGTGCCTCAATTTCTTTCAATTTCATCATTTCTGCCAACTCTTTTAGTTTGGTAGCTTCAGCTAATTCTTGCTGTTTAAGTTTGGTAGCTTCAGCTAATTCTGCTATTTCTTTCTTGTGTAATCGTTCTTGCGATCTTTCTTCCCTTCACTCGCTGCCTTTCTCTCTCTTTCTTCCCTTTCATCCGCTATCTTTCTCTCTCTTTCTTCCCTCTCATTCGATGCTTTTCTCTCTCTTTCTTCCCTCTCAATAGCTGTGACCCTCTCGATATGCTCTTTTATTTTTTGTCTGCCCATTGTTCTAACTTCTCTCCTGTAAATCCCTGTCTTTACCTGCTTCGATAATTCTTTCAACGTTTACATTGTTACCAGTTATATCCAAACTTTACAATGTCAAATTACAATGCAATGCTTAACACACAATACGATAATATATATATGATTTACAGCAATTTTGAAAAAAAAAATAAGATGCTATTTTAATTCACTGTCAATAAAAATGGGTTACTTATCTGATTTATGGACGAATTCTTTTCTTTCGCCCCGAATAGTGGATGATTTTGTGCCCAAGTTTACTCTAGATCTGAGTCGATCGCATCAATTCTACCCTCTACTTCTACAACTCTGATATGTAGAGGAGCAACAATTAATATGGCATTTGATCAATGATAACAAAAATATCATTTGCAAAATCAAAAAAAAAATGTTTTTGTCTGTCAAGTCCAATTTTCCGATGAGGACAGAATGCGTTCATTATGTTTTAGATATTGTCGGTCGTCTTGTCTTCTGTCAATAGTAGTGTGTTGTAGTCTTTACAGGATCTTGAACATCAGCTAAACCGTCATTCTGAAATGTTATCTTCAACCAATTTATGACATGTGATTCACTGTTTCACTTTCTATTTATTCGTACACTTTCTTTCGTTCGTGTTATGTCCTTTCCATACTCAGTAACTTTTTACAGTAAAGCTCTTGCACCAATAAATTCTATTACACACTTTACTGCACGATGGCATCAATCAAGCTTCTTAACAAGCTCTTACACACTCACCAATAACTTTCACTCGTACGGATAGTTAACTTTTACACACTTTCTTGCCCGCAGGCGATGGATTCAATCGCTACGCTTCTGGCACCAATAACGGTCTTACACACTCACGTAGGCGATGGATTCATTCAGTCAATCGACTTCACGCTTCTGACACCAATAAAGCTGCCTTGTTCAGCGTCTCGCTTCACACATACAGGCACTCAGCTCCTTCATACGCACTCAACGAAAGCGTATGGTAAACTTCATCATTTATTTACAGGCGAACCTGATATCATCACACAATAAATACAGGCGGTAAGTTTCATGCGAACATACATATGCCGCCTTTCATAATCTAATAAACACACGATAGTTTCACACTTCAATATTCGCTCTACTCAAAACTAATATTCTCGCAAACACTAAGCACTTCGCTCAAAAGAAAACAGGTCCTCATTGAAACTGTCCCAAGTCCGGTCTGACGATTCTCAACTCAACCGCTGGGCTGGTCGTACCAGTCCCCATGCCGTTGTGTGAACCTCGTGTGGTCTCAACATTCTCGTTGTACTTCAAACTGTCCGTGCTAGTATAGGTCACTGACATCTAGTCCGTTCAGGGCAGTGTCTTGTAATGCCTTGTTTGAACAGTATCCGTATTAATAATTCTATTCAAGTTAAGGATTCTGCAGTGTTACCATATAGATAAATATATTTCTGACGCGACTGTATGTTCATTTTCAACCCTTACATTCCATATCTCACTACCCGGCATGATTATACTGACCAGACCTCGACTAGCGTGCCCTGTGTAATTATCTTCACAGCTTCTCAGCCCGTTGATCGCTGGCCATTGTCGTGTTTCTCGCGGGCCGTGATGGGGTCAGCGCGTGATCTTTGCCTGTGCGCACAGGTAAAAACTACCGTTCAGGGGGAGATTATTAAGGAAAGAAGCAAAGGGGAGACAATTCTTTATTACGGGGAAATAATTTGGGTTATTATAGTAGATTTTATTTTTCAAAGATATTTTAATAAGATGTTGATTATATAATATGAGAATAATAGTTTTATATTCACATTAATAATCTATGCTATACACACAAGAAATTTAGCCATTTATTATTTTATAACGCTTAATTTTTAATAATAATGTAATGAATGAACGAACGAACGAACGAACGAACGAACAAACTAACTTTATTTTAAAAGGGTAACAAATTGGGCACGCAGGCCCGACTTACTTTCGGCCCATTCGATCACTCATCTTTCATTCATCAAATGTGCATGTTACATTTACATAGGGGAAAACAAAACATTGTCAAATGGATTTTGGAAGCATAAACAATGCATATGGTACACACGCATGGTACATTCACATGGTAAAAAAACAAACATTGTCAAATGAAAGTTGTAAATATAAACAGTGCATATTGCAATGTTGTGAGACACATCCTCCATCCACCCACACATCCTCCATCCACCCACACATCCCTCAGCCAACCACACATCCCTACCCCACACCCCACCACCCACACATACCTCCACGCACTCACACAGACTCAGGCAAACATACATGTCGCCACTAACCTACTGATCCCCCACCCACACACATTTCTTAACCCACATATACATCCCCCACCCATACCATAACCGACACGCACACACCCACCCACATATTCTCCACCACCCACCCACACACCCTTAACCGCCCAGCAAAACACACATCACAAAACCACACACACACATACCCCCGTCAACCCACACATCCGGCAACTTTCCACACATACTTCCCGCACCAACTCACACACACATCAGCCAACCTATACCCACTCACCCACCCAATATCCGCCACCTCTCACCAACACATCTCCCACCTATACACACATTCCCACCCACAAACATATCTCCCCACCTACCCACACATATCCCCCACCAATAACACCAAAAAACACACACCTCCCACCCACACACACCCCACAACTCACATATACCCCACTCACACACATCCGCCGCTCACGCACATCTTCCCACAAACACACACATCCCCCAACCATACACTCATCTCTCAAACACATCCACCCACTCACGTATTCATCCATCAACCACTCACACCCACACGTCACCCACCCGCCCATCAACACACGCATCTCTCATCTACCCTCCCACCCACACACACCCCAACCACCCAGCCAAACACACATCCCCATCCTTACATACATCCGTAATCCACCTGCACATCCCACACCTCCCCCATACTCTCATACATCTCCCCTCCCACACAAAACTCCACCCGCCTGTCTATGCCTGTCTAGTATATTTTTAAAACAGATTTTCACCGCTCCCTTAAAGTTGATACATGGATATGGACTTCTGCCGAATTAACTATCATGCCGAGTCGCGGAAAGTTTATTCATGAAATCCAAGTTTGGATACTCGAGGCAACTCGAGTGAAGGTCCAAATCATTTTTTCCAATCTGTCATATTGACTTCGGTCTCCTCATCGAAGGGTTCGATATCTACATGACTGCGGTTCGATCACACCACGTGCTCGGTCACCACGCAGTCACTCGCGTGACGACGTCCGGGTCGCCTCTCGGTTCGGATCGCGCCGGTTCGCGTGACTACGTCCGGTTCGCGCCGCCGCCCGCCCGCCGCCCTCGGGATCGGAAGTCAACCGGAATTAGCAACAGGACAATCGGAAGTAGTCACCCAGACTCAAGAATATTCCCGCCAATTTTTTGAAAATGTGGTCCGTTTTTCAGGGTGTCCGGTATGAAGGCGGTATAACATTCATGTAAGGAAATACGACTTCCGGACCCCCGCGAGGGACCCCATTTTCGGTGTCATTTGCGTCTCTCTTACTACTTTCCTCATGATTTCCCACAGTTTCTGATGTTACAGACAAATGCCTTTGAATAATCCACAAAACATGAGAATAGGTATACATTAAATTCTCTACAGTTCTCTATTATTAAACGCATGTCGAGTATATGTTCTCTTGTCCCTCTTCCTTGTCTAAATCCAGCTTGAACCAAGTTCATTTCTTCTTCCATTTTCTTACGAAGTCTTCCCATTATGATTTTTAGTAGAATTTTACTTACATGACTGATCAAGGCAACAGTTCTATTGATAGTGCATAATTTCAGGTTGCCCTTCTTTTGTATTAGAATAAAGATAGTTCACTTCCAATCTTTTGGCCATATACCACATTTCCATATCGTTTTACATAATGCATGATAGATTTGTATGCTTTCTTCTTCTCCCGCTTTAATTAATTCAGCTAGTATCTCATCACACCCAGGGTGATTTACCATTCTTCGGGCTCTTCACTACCCATGAAATTTCATCTAATGGTCTAATCTCATCAGGTTCTGTCTCTGTTGTCAATGGTTCATGTATCTCATCCATATCCTCACTGTCACTCATATCATACATTCCACTGCCAGTATTCTTGCCAACTTTTCTAGAATTTGTTTAGAATCTGTTAAGGTATTTCCCATCTTGTCACAGATAACATTTAATTGAGGTTGAACATTTCTTGTCAATAACTTCATTTCTTTGAACATTTCTTAATCTCTTCCAGTCTTATGATATTGCTCTATTCTGGCACAGCAACCTTGTATTTGTTGATATTTGTCCTTTCTTGTGTTAATTCGCATTTCTCGAGTTAAAGATTTGTACTTCATCCTGCTGTTTTTGGATTCAAATCCTTTCTGTTTCAGCTTCCTTCGCTGTTTTATTAATTCTAACGTGTCTGATGTAATCCATGACTTATGTTGCTTTTTCTTGGTCGGAATTAAATCTTTTGCTGCAGTTATCAAGATATCTCTAGCTTGTACTGCCAGTTCATCAGGTGTCATTTCCTCTTGTACAGACATCAAGACCCCAAAACGATTCTTCACTTCCACGCTGTATGCATCTGGTATTTTGTGAGATCAAAACGAAGTGGCCTTGGTCCTTGTGTAGGCTTTTTGAGCTTTACTTTCACATTTGCTTCTATTAACTGATGGTCTGATTCATAGTCTGCACTTCGTAAGGTTTTTACCGATGTTATGCTTGATCTCCGTCTTTTTTTAAATTAAAATATAATATATCTTCTTTTGGTAGAATTGTCCGGGGACTTCCACGTGAAAAGTCTTCTTGTATGTTGTTTAAAAAGTGTGTTGACTATCATTAATTCATTTTGTGTGCAAAATTCAATTAATTTGTCACAAGCAACATTTCTGTTTCCCACTCCAAATTTTCCTAAAACATGACCCTCATGTTCAGCTCTTCCTGTACCTACGTTTGTATTAACATTTGTACAACAGTTATTTGAGACATTATGTACTCATCGATTCATTCATTCAAACAATGACATTCATGCAATAGTTCCACAAGACATTGTGCACTCATAATTTATTTATTAAAATCAGTAACATATTTACAACAGTTCTACATTTAGATATTATGTAGCCATAATTCATTTATTGAAAACAAAACATACGTACAACCGTTCTACAACTAAACATTATGTAGCCATCATTCAATTATACATCATTAATCTCTAGTTGTTCACAATTTCAGCTTCTACACCTGGGACGAGATTACCCGAAAGGTGCAGACTACTATCGATCTCGTCTCCACCAACTTTCATGAGAAACAAACATGTGACAGACGAACAGGGAAATTGAGATGCTGATTGCTAAAGGCAGTACATGCGTCAAGGAAGCTGGAGGCTCTCTACATGCTCAAGAAGTACAGAACTCTCAAGAAAAGATACTACGATGTCAACAAGTAGTATGTTTTTCTCATGTCATCTGCAGGAGTCTGTGGTAGAACTTGTGTTTGAGCTAAAGTAAAACAGGTTGCTATGTCGTTAAATATTAGTGCTACATCAAATGCAGACAGTTTTATGCAATAATTCCTTGGTCGTTGGAAATTAGAAAA
This sequence comes from Cepaea nemoralis, assembly GCA_014155875.1. Classification (NCBI taxonomy): domain Eukaryota; kingdom Metazoa; phylum Mollusca; class Gastropoda; order Stylommatophora; family Helicidae; genus Cepaea; species Cepaea nemoralis. The sequence goes on along the minus strand of JACEFZ010027622.1, from coordinate 283,888 downwards.
ACAATTCTTGGATGTTACATAGAAGCAGTTCTAACATGTGGCTGGGAGTCATGGACAATTAGTAAACAAGTGATTAAACTCCCTTTAGCTTTGGAGATGTGGTTTTAGAGAAGAATGCAGAAAATTCCTTGTACTGCCAAAGTGTGTATTTTTGATGTTTTAAAGAAGGCTAAGTCACTAAGACAACTTATACAAACATCAGAAAGAGGCAGTCTTCATGTTGTGCCCACATTATGAGAAGGCACACATTGGAAACACAACGGGAAAGATCTGTGGCAAGGTAGATAGAGGAAGACAGCGAGAGACAATTCCTTACACGAATTGAATACCTGCCGTTGGAGATCGCGGGTTTATCACTCACATCCGTCATTAAGGCACCTGATTGGCCAACAGTAGCATCGTTATATTATTCTATCTGTTGGGTGGGTGAACTTGGTTCATATTTGTTTTCAACACAGGAGAGCTGAAGTTTTGTCTCTGGACTATCACGTGGGCTGTCTTTGTCTGTTGGCTGGAGTAACTTGGTTCATATTTGTTTTCAGTACAGTAGAGTTGCCGTTTTGTCTTTGAAACTATCTTGTGTGTTGCCTTTATCGTTTGGTTGTCCACATTTGCAAAGCACTCAAATGATTATTTTTGTGCTGGCTCAGCTTTGACTCAGTCGTAGTCAGTTAGTTAGTTAGTTAGTCGACAGATCATCCTCATTGCACATCGAACCATTCAGTCCATAAGTGCTCGGATCCCTCCTCAGCAAATCCCGCAGCGTGTAGCGGCTAACGACGCCAGTTCTGTGTTGGTTTATCAATCTTCTTGGCTTCCTGCGTAGTGTTCTTGTTTGGTCCACACCTCTTTTAATTTGCTGCTCTCGCAGTCTGGCCATTGTTGTAGATTCACAGTCATCACTTGGTTCTCGCAAAAGTCTTATTCTCGTAGAGCATTCAGAATGTCAGGCCTGGTCCATGGCGCGTCCGCCCTCCACAGTAGCCTCACCTGCGAGCTTGTCAGCCCGTCATTTCCTTGTACTCCCGCATGCCCTGGCACGAAGATGAAACTAATCTTTGCCAGGCGAGACCGCTCCAGAGGCAGCAACCATTCTCTTCGGATCGACCCCCTCCTCTATCCTCTTGATCATGTTCATTGAGTCGCTAAGGAACAAGCCCTAGTGAATGTCTGTGTCTCGAGCCATGTTACTTGCTTTACTTACTGCCATGACTTCCATGGTCAGGCTACTTGTGGTTTCAGTGAAAGCACCAGAGTCCTCCTTCACAATTCTCCCTCCGGTCCGAGCTATAAAGGCCCATGAGCTTCTCACATGTCGGACGACCGACCCATCTGTGTAGATGACCGCGTCACCGTCTAGTGAATTCTCGAAAATCAACGCTTGTACTTCAGCCTCCACAGCAGCCGGATTTTCTTGTCTGCATTTCCTATCTAGTTGGATGCAAACTGAAAAGGATGTGCAGAAGTCTGTTGGTACTTGCACCCACTCCTCGCCAGGTTCTAAGTCCTCAAGTGAACACACCTGTTGAAGAATGTCTTCGGCTTGACCCATCCACGACCGTCCTCTTTTAACCTGCTGCCCTTCACCTTCCTAATTTCACTATGCAGTAGGATGTTGTGGTTTGCGTTAACTCTGAGGTAGGCGCGTGCCCTGCAAACTTGTATTCTCTCTTCAATGGTTGGAAAATCAAGAGGTAGCTGTCACATAATAGACCAACGTGATTTAACCCGTGATGAGAATAAAAGGCGTTCTGATTAGCGGCATGTTCGAGGCCACAGGTTGTTTCAACAAATCCAGAGAAAACAGTCGGGGTTGCCGCTGCACGTGTTTACATCTGGTCGACAGATTAGGAACATTCGGTGGTGAGTGAGATAAATCCCTGCATCGCTTTGACAGTTTATCAACATTCGAATACAGATAGAACCCGTCAGATCCTGGTTTCAATCAGATGTCAACCATCACAGGTCGGGCAAAGTTAACAGCTGCAGATGTGTAGGGGAAGTGAGTGAGATGACTCAATACACCACTTTGATAGTTATCAACAGGTCGGATCAACGTATAATGGCCAGCTAGGGACATGTAACAGTCCCGTCTGTCATTTAGAGTTTCCGGACATCACGCAGATTGGCAGCTTGTTATTGAAAACGGTTGTTGGGATCATACAGTAACTCGCTAGGCTTGTTGGGGATGTCAAAACAAGTGATGACAACTCTGACAGTGACTAAGCCAGGGAGGATAGATTCTTGACAATGGATGATATGCCAAAATAACACCTGCAGGACATCAACCACGTCACGTGACCAATTTTAGGTGTTTGCCAAAAAACCATGATTGGAGAAGGGAGTTGAACTAAAACCGTTGATTGAGGCGGACGTGCTTCGGCACTGCGGTTCTGATTGGAAATATGTCTACCGTGTGCGAATTGAGTTAATTTAATTTTACAGCGTGCCTGTCATGGCAAGAGTAGATGTAATTTGATCTAACTGCGGTGTTGCCTAAGGTAGAACCTATTATAATTAGTTCTAATTAATATAGGCTGTAGCCTTGTTAAAACTAGAGTGTGATGATTAGCACTGTTAGTGGAAAACTAGCTAGAGTAGGGAAGTGATACTTGGCTCTGTTAGTTGAAAATAGATTAGTGTAGTGTTGATAAGCTCTACTAGTTGAGAATTGAGTAATGGGCAATAATTGGGATCTTCCAGTGGGTGCTCCCTGGTGGGGGGGGGTGGGGGGGGGGGGTTCCGCACGCTGTTGGTTGTGTTTTTTTCTTCTTGTCTTGGCCTGATGAAAGCCTATGTGTTCAGTTCATCTGTCCCTGACAGAGTTAGGTTCATCTGTATTTTGCTGAGCAAGGGCCAATGGCCACGATCATCTAATAGAGATCAGTGACGGGGAGGCTATCACCAGTTGTATGATTTATTTTACAGGTTCCCTCTGGTTGGAAGGAAGAACACGGAACCAAGGGAAAAATCCGATCCCGGATAAAGTTTGGCGCAGGAAGATTGGCCCGCAACTTTATCAATGAGCCTATGCTAGAGGAAGATGATAAACATTGCTCAGGGGAGCTGAATGATAGAAGTATCCTACAGGATAAGTACCGAATGAGTTGTAGGTCATACCAGTCTTTAACATACCAATAGTGATTGAGGTTCACATTGCAGGAAAGATAACATTTAAGTGTAGTTGTTCCACATATCAAGAACATTATAACGTTAAGACAATAACGAGAAAATAAGGAAATCCATAGAACATTTCGCAAGAAGGACAAACGCCATGTTCATGGGACAGTGTTCTATTGTTTTTTTTGTACTGTGCAGGAATTATGAGATCTCAGTTTTCTACAAACTATTAGGAACAGTTTTTGTTAGGAACAAACATTAATAGTGTTCCCGGACTGTAGTTTCGAATGGGACTCAGATTTCATGGTTATCAAGGTTCATGGAGGATAACAAGTCTGGCGGAAAAGAAGCGGCAATTGGTGAGGTCTATTGTACTGACTCGTGTGATGTCGTGTAATCCTTGCCATGATGAGTGGACTCTGATCCTGAACTTTGAAGGCTGACCTATACATTTGCATCAGAATACACGACACACATTTTCTTCACAGACACGTCTCATATACGTTACACTTTTCTTTTAATAAATTAATCTTTATTAATTTTTAGAAGCAAGAGTTGTTGAGTATGTTGCGTTGGGGAAGTATGAGAGGGGGCATAGTACGACAGTGAGAGAGTGATAGGAAAAGGTGTCCACGGGCTGATGGAGTGTGTTGGACGGAAGCTGGTGGATTCTCCAAGGATATTGATAAGGGAAAAAAAAATTATAATGTGGGTGTTGACTCCCCTCACTCCAGGGACGACACTTTAGAGGAAGACACGACAGTAGCGCATCGCCCTACATGCTGTATCTCTTGTACATCCAAGAATAATGCGCATAGCTTCATTCTGTATCCTTTCCATCCTTTCTATCTGCTTACGGCTGAGAGTCAGGATTGCCATTGCCATGCATGCTATTCCCATTAGCACTGGACTGATTTGTGCATGTAGATTAGCTTTCCCTATTACCAGTGTCCTTCGCCATCAGGCGAACCCACTCTGACTTCATAGGTAGTTGTAATTTTACGTCCCCAAATCACGGACGAGAGGTCAACATTTAGTCCCACTGACCGGTTAGGGATTGAACCCCCTACTTCAAGCATCAGCACACCGGATGTTTTAAAACAAGCGTTCTTATCCATTCGTCCAAGCTTACTTCAAGGACTCAGATGATGGCAACTGTCTTTCTGTTAGTTTTTGTGTGTTCTGTGATCAGACGTACTTCCACTGTAGTATGACGAATAATGTGAAGACAGGCGTGCTTTAAGCAGAGTGGCAGGCTTCCATTCAACAATCAAACAACGAGAGCATCTGTTGGATTTTCCCTCAGGACACGCTGGTTTATAGGGAAACGATCAGGCGGACAGATTGGCTGGGTCTGTACCGCTGGGTGGTGTATTGGTGCATAATAAGGCAGATGTTTTCTCAGGGCTCTTTAGAATCGTGTGTGTAGTGCAGAAGAACGGATAGATCTTCATGGCCAGGAGAGAATGGTGCTGCAGGGAGTGACCAGAGGATCTGGCCGACACTCAGGACTCAGAGGAAAGGCCAGACGAACACATGTTAAGACTGCTAATAGTACCATTAGTACTGGGACTTTTCATTGGCTGTTGAAGATGAGTGCGCGGCGCATGTGTCGGAATGTGGGAGTGTGCTGTCTTGTCAGTTCACGACTCAACTGCACTCAACTGTGCTGTAGGTGAGTATCAGTGACTGTCTGTGCTTCATGCGTATACAGTATCAAAGTAACCTTTTTAATGCAAGATGCCATTGCTGTTGAGTTTCTGAATCCGCCATTTCCCATTCTGACTCTTCGAGTCATTAGGTTATGTCTGTCATATGTCTATATATTATGTCTGCCATATATTGGAGTAAGTTATGCAAGTTACAATACATATATACTACTGGCTTAATCATGTTTATTGTGTACATATAAGACATGGTTACATTACATCAGACTGCATGTCTAAATCACGTATATTTTGTGTACATATCTGACCATGGGTTACATTACAACAGACTGTTGGTAAATCAGTTTTTGTGTCATAGGTCTGACATGGTACATTGCATACAGACTGCTGGCAATCATGTGATATTAGTGTAGCATATCGCATGATCATGGTATCATTACTATAAGTCTGTGCTAAATCTGTCTATCTGGTGTACATAGTAACTGACATGGTTACATTAGCATCAGACTGTGCTGGCTAATCATGTTTGATTGATGTACATATCTAGACAATGATACATTACATCTAGACATGCAACGGCTAAATCACTGTGATTGTGTACTATCTGCTGGTTACATTACATAGCAGATTGCTGGCTATCGTGTGTATTGTGTACAGATCTGACATGGTTACATACAGCACATGGTGACATTACACACATGTGTACATTCACACCTGGTTACATTACACACTGGTAACATTACACACATGTTACATTACACACTGATGTTACATTATACTATCACATGTTACATTACACACAGACTGCTGGCTAAATCACGTTTATTGTGTACATATCTGACTATGGTTACATTACATACAGACTGCTGGCTAAATCATGTTTATTGTGTACATATCTGACATGGTTACATTACAGTACAGACTGCTGGCTAAATCACGTTTATTGTGTACATATCTGACATGGTTACATTACATACAGATTGCTGGCTAAATCATGTTTATTGTGTACATATCTGACATGGTTACATACACACATGGTTACATTACAGACTGCTGGCTAATACCCACATGTGTACATTCAGACATGGATACATTACACACAGACTGTTGGCTAAATCATGTTTATTGTGTACATATCTGACATGGTTACATACATACAGACTGCTGGCTAAATCATGTTTATTGTGTACATATCTGACATGGTTACATTACATACAGGACTGTTGGCTAAATCATGTTTATTGTGTACATATCTGACATGGTTACATAACATACAGACTGCTGGCTAAATCATGTTTATTGTGTACATATCTGACATGATTACATTACATACAGACTGTTGGCTAAATCATGTTTATTGTGTACATATCTGATATGGATACATTACATACAGACTGCTGGCTAAATCATGTTTATTGTGTACATATCTGACATGATTACATTACATACAGACTGTTGGCTAAATCATGTTTATTGTGTACATATCTGTTATGGTTACATTACATACAGACTGCTGGCTAAATCATGTTTATTGTGTACATATCTGATATGGTTACATTACATACAGACTGCTGGCTAAATCATGTTTATTGTGTACATATGTGACATGGTTACATTACATATAGACTGCTGGCTAAATCATGTTTATTGTGTACATATCTGACATGGTTACATTACATACAGACTGCTGGCTAAATCATGTTTATTGTGTACATATGTGACATGGATACATTACATACAGACTGCTGGCTAAATCATGTTTATTGTGTACATATCTGACATGGTTACATTACATACAGACTGCTGGCTAAATCATGTTTATTGTGTACATATCTGATATGGATACATTACATACAGACTGCTGGCTAGATCATGTTTATTGTGTACATATCTGACATGGTTACATTACATACAGACTGATGGCTAAATCATGTTTATTGTGTACATATCTAATATGGTTACATTACATACAGACTGCTGGCTAAATCATGTTTATTGTGTACATATCTGACATGGTTACATTACATACAGACTGCTGGCTAAATCATGTTTATTGTGTACATATCTGACATGGATACATTACATACAGACTGCTGGCTAAATCATGTTTATTGTGTACATATCTGACATGGTTACATTACATACAGACTGCTGGCTAAATCATGTTTATTGTGTACATATCTGATATGGATACATTACATACAGACTGCTGGCTAGATCATGTTTATTGTGTACATATCTGACATGGTTACATTACATACAGACTGATGGCTAAATCATGTTTATTGTGTACATATCTGATATGGTTACATTACATACAGACTGCTGGCTAAATCATGTTTATTGTGTACATATCTGACATGGTTACATTACATACAGACTGCTGGCTAAATCATGTTTATTGTGTACATATCTGACATGGATACATTACATACAGACTGCTGGCTAAATCATGTTTATTGTGTACATATCTGACATGGTTACATTACATACAGACTGCTGGCTAAATCATGTTTATTGTGTACATATCTGACATGGATACATTACATACAGACTGCTGGCTAAATCACGTTTATTGTGTACATATCTGACATGGTTACATTACATACAGACTGCTGGCTAAATCATGTTTATTGTGTACATATCTGATATGGTTACATTACATACAGACTGCTGGCTAAATCATGTTTATTGTGTACATATCTGACATGGTTACATTACATACAGGCTGTTGGCTAAATCATGTTTATTGTGTACATATCTGACATGGTTACATTACATACAAACTGCTGGCTAAATCATGTTTATTGTGTACATATCTGACATGGTTACATTACATACAAACTGCTGGCTAAATCATGTTTATTGTGTACATATCTGATATGGTTACATTACATACAGACTGCTGGCTAAATCATGTTTATTGTGTACATATCTGACATGGTTACATAACATACAGACTGCTGGCTAAATCATGTTTATTGTGTACATATCTGACATGATTACATTACATACAGGACTGCTGGCTAAATCATGTTTATTGTGTACATATCTGACATGGTTACATTACATACAGACTGCTGGCTAAATCACGTTATTGTGTACATATCCTGCATGGTTACATTACATACAGACTGCTGGCTAAATCATGTTTATTGTGTACATATCTGATATGGTTACATTACATACAGACTGCTGGCTAAATCACGTTTATTGTGTACATATCTGATATGGATACATTACATACAGACTGTTGGCTAAATCATGTTTATTGTGTACATATCTGACATGATTACATTACATACAGACTGCTGGCTAAATCATGTTTATTGTGTACATATCTGATATGGTTACATTACATACAGACTGCTGGCTAAATCATGTTTATTGTGTACATATGTGACATGGTTACATTACATATAGACTGCTGGCTAAATCATGTTTATTGTGTACATATCTGACATGGTTACATTACATACAGACTGCTGGCTAAATCATGTTTATTGTGTACATATCTGATATGGTTACATTACATACAGACTGCTGGCTAAATCATGTTTATTGTGTACATATCTGACATGGTTACATTACATACAGACTGCTGGCTAAATCATGTTTATTGTGTACATATCTGACATGGTTACATTACATACAAACTGCTGGCTAAATCATGTTTATTGTGTACATATGTGACATGGTTACATTACATACAAACTGCTGGCTAAATCATGTTTATTGTGTACATATCTGATATGGTTACATTACATACAGACTGCTGGCTAAATCATGTTTATTGTGTACATATCTGACATGGTTACATTACATACAGACTGCTGGCTAAATCATGTTATTGTGTACATATCTGACATGGTTACATTACATACAAACTGCTGGCTAAATCATGTTATTGTGTACATATGTGACATGGTTACATTACATACAAACTGCTGGCTAAATCATGTTTATTGTGTACATATCTGATATGGTTACATTACATACAGACTGCTGGCTAATCATGTTTATTGTGTACATATGTGACATGGTTACATTACATACAAACTGCTGGCTAAATCATGTTATTGTGTACATATGTGACATGGTTACATTACATACAAACTGCTGCTAAATCATGTTTTTGTGTACATAATGTGACATGGTTACATTACATACAAACTGCTGGCTAAATCATGTTTATTGTGTACATATGTGACATGGTTACATTACATACAAACTGCTGGCTAAATCATGTTTATTGTGTACATATGTGACATGGTTACATTACATACAGACTGCTGGCTAAATCATGTTTATTGTGTACATATGTGACATGGTTACATTACATACAAACTGCTGGCTAAATCATGTTTATTGTGTACATATGTGACATGGTTACATTACATGTATGTAACGTAACCATGTCAGATATGTACACATTACATCTATAGAAAGGGCATCAGTTCTCTTTTAATATTTTAAATAAAATCACTCTCACGTTATTTACATTGGTTGTTATTTCTCTTTGTCGTCTTCTGACCGCTAACCTCATTGGTCGTGTTTGTTTGTTGTTGTGTTGTTGTTGTGGTGTTGTTGTGGTGTTGTTGTGGTGTTGTTGTGGTGTTGTGTTGTTGTTGTGGTGTTGTTGTGGTGTTGTTGTGGTGTTGTTTGTGGTGTTGTTGGTGTTGTTGTTTGTGTTGTTGTTGGTGTTGTTGTTGTGTTGTTGTTGTGTTGTTGTTGTGGTTGTTGTTGTGTTGTTGTTGTGTTGTTGTTGTGTTGTTGTTGTGTTGTTGTTGTGTTGTTGTTGTGTTGTTGTTGTGTTGTTGTGGTGTTGTTTGTTGTGGTGTTGTTGTGGTGGTTGTGGTGTTGTTGTTGTGGTGTTGTTGTGGTGTTGTTGTGTTGTTGTGTTGTTGTTGTTGTTGTTGTGGTGTGGTTGGTGTGGTGTTGTTGTGGTGTTTGTTGTTGTGGTGTTTGTTGTTGTGGTGTTGTTGTGTTGTGGTGTTGTTGTTGTGTTGTTGTTGTGGTGTTTGTTGTTGTGGTGTTTGTTGTTGTGGTGTTTGTTGTTGTGGTGTTTGTTGTTGTGGTGTTTGTTGTTGTGGTGTTTGTTGTTGTGGTGTTTGTTGTTGTGGTGTTTGTTGTTGTGGTGTTTGTTGTTGTGGTGTTTGTTGTTGTGGTGTTTGTTGTTGTGGTGTTTGTTGTTGTGGTGTTTGTTGTTGTGGTGTTTGTTGTTGTGGTGTTTGTTGTTGTGGTGTTTGTTGTTGTGTTGTTTGTTGTTGTGGTGTTTGTTGTGGTGTTGTTGTTGTTGTTGTGGTGTGTTGTTGTGGTGGTGTTGTTGTGGTGTTGTGGTGTTGTTGTTGTGGTGTTGTTGTGGTGTTGTTGTGTTGTTGTAGGTGGTTGTTGTTGTGTGGTGTTGTTGTGTGGTATTGTGTGGTGTTGTTGTGGTGTTGTTGTGTGGTGTTGTTGTGTGGTGTTGTTGTGTGGTGTTGTGTGTGGTGTTGTTGTTGTGTGTTGTGTGTGTTGTTGTGGGTGTTGTTGGGGTGTTGTTGTGGTGTTGTTGTTGTGGGGTTGTTGTTGTTGTGTTGTTGTGTTGTGGTGTTGTTGTTGTTGTTGTTGTTGTGGTGTTGTTGTTGTGGTGTTGTTGTGGTGTTTTTGTGGTGTTGTTGTTGTGGTGTTGTTGTGGTGTTGTTGTGGTGTTGTTGTGTTGTTGTGGTGTTGTTGTTGTTGTTGTTGTGGTGTTGTTGTTGTGGTGTTGTTGTGGTGTTGTGGTGTTGTTGTTGTGGTGTTGTTGTGTGTTGTTGTTGTTGTGGTGTTGTTGTTGTGGTGTTGTTGTGGTGGTGTTGTGGTGTTGTTGTGGTGTTGTTGTTGTGGTGTTGTTGTGGTGTTGTTGTGTTGTTGTGGTGTTGTTGTGGTGTTGTTGTGGTGTTGTTGTGTTGTTGTTGTGGTGTTGTTGTTGTGGTGTTGTTGTGGTGTTGTTGTGTGTGTTGTGGTGGGTGTTGTTGTGGTGTTGTTGTGTTGTTGTGTTGTTGTTGTGTTGTTGTTGTGGTGTTGTTGTTGTTGTTGTTGTGTTGTTGTTGTGGTGTTGTTGTGTTGTTGTTGTGTTGTTGTTGTGTTGTTGTTGTGTTGTTGTTGTGTTGTTGTTGTGTTGTTGTTGTGTTGTTGTTGTGTTGTTGTTGTGGTGTTGTTTGTGTTGTTGTTGTGTTGTTGTTGTGGTGTTGTTGTGTTGTTGTTGTGGTTGTTGTTGTGTTGTTGTTGTGTTGTTGTTGTGTTGTTGTTGTGTTGTTGTTGTGGTGTTGTTGTGTGTTGTTGTGTTGTTGTTGTGTTGTTGTTGTGTTGTTGTTGTGTTGTTGTTGTGTTGTTGTTGTGTTGTTGTTGTGGTGTTGTTGTGTGTTGTTGTGTTGTTGTTGTGTTGTTGTTGTGTTGTTGTTGTGTTGTTGTTGTGTTGTTGTTGTGTTGTTGTTGTGTTGTTGTTGTGGTGTTGTTGTGGTGTTGTTGTGGTGTTGTTGTGTTGTTGTTGTGTTGTTGTTGTTGTGTTGTTGTGGTGTTGTTGTGGTGTTGTTGTGTTGTTGTTGTGGTGTTGTTGTGGTGTTGTTGTGGTGTTGTTGTGTTGTTGTTGTGTTGTTGTGGTGTTGTTGTGGTGTTGTTGTTGTGTTGTTGTTGTGTTGTTGTTGTGTTGTTGTTGTGGTGTTGTTGTGGTGTTGTTGCTAGCTCTGAAGTAAAGCTTAGTCCATACATGTGCTACGACTTCTAGTGCACTATATTGACTTTTCTATGTAGATTGGCTTTCCCTTTTACCAGTGTTTCTCGCCATCAGGCGAACCCACTACGACTTTAGAGGTACTTGTAATTAACGCCCCTAAGTCATGTACGAGAAGTCAACAATTTAATCCAACTGGCCGGTGTAGAGTTGAACTCGCCACACCGGCATCAGCACACCGGAAGTGTAAGAGCGAGTGCTCTTATCCATTCGGCCGTTCTGACCTCATTCATCATCATCATCATCATCATCATCTTCCACTTCTGCCTTCAAGCGTCGTGGGGAGGAATAATTTGCGTTCCAGCGCCCGGTGGGCGGCACTGGATAGTGTCATTCTGTGTGGTTGTACAATGTCTCTGATGTCGTCAATCCATTTTATTCTTGGACGTCCTCGTGGTCTCGTCGCAGATGATCTTTAATGTAAGGCCAGTGATGGTAGTTGCTGATGTTGCATTCTAACGACGTGGCCAAACCACTTGATCTTCTGTCTTTCAATAAATGTGGCACAAGGTGTTGATCCTACTGTCTGTCTCTCAGAGCATTTCTTACTCGGTCTCAAATGGTTAAGTTGGCAGCTCTCCTCAGGCATCTCATCTCGCAGATGTTGATTTGCGAAAGTTTCATTTGGATAAAGTCCAGGTTTGAGAATGGTAGCATAAGGGTTGGTGTGAATATGTTGTTTATTATCTGTCGTTTTGCGGACATGGGTATATTTGTATGTTTCAGTAAGGGTGATAATTGATATGTAAGTGCACTAGCTTTTTGACATCTGATTTGAATTTCTCTGTCCAATCTGCCATCTTCTGTGATCATACTTCCAAGGTATTTGAATTCTTTAACTTGTTTCAGAGGTGTGTTATTTATCTGTATACTTAGTGGGCCTGGCGATCTGCTAACTTGCATTACTTCGGTTTTGGCTGTGTTTATACTCATATTCTATCTGCCGCAGGTTGAACTCAGATTAGTAATATGATTTTGCAGTCTGCCCTCATCGCTGTAAAAAATGGCACTGATCGTCTACAAATATAAGTTCATTTATTTCCGTGGATCAGTTGTTTCATCTGGAGTACAGAGTTCTAAATTTTCTGAAACTGTTCTGTCGCAATTTGGTCATGTGATATCTGTAGTAAGTTGGAGTGAGGTATTTTGTCTTCTCCTGGTGTATAACTACACACCCCCAGTCCTGCCTGGCAGCTGGAGGAGATACTGAGGCCAGAATCTCAGCACTTATGGAGGACTAATAGTTCAATGAGGAAGAATAACTAGCTAAATTAAACTTAGCCCAACAGTTTGGACACTATGATGACCACACCGTTGATGAAAGTCTGACATTGTTGAGAATTTACACACATACACATACACACATACACTCACACACCTGCACACACCCGCACACCCCGCACACATACATAATCACTCTCTCTCTCTCTCTTTCTCTCTCTCTCTCTCTCTCTCTCTCTCTCTCTCTCTCTCTCTCTCTCTCTCTCTCTCCTCTCTCTCTCTCTCCTCATGCCCATATATATTCAGTCAAACATACATAACATCACGCACGCATACGCACTTTCCTCTACACAGTCGTTTAAATCAATATACACAGACTCCCACACTTTCACATCATACATTGACAACTGTCATGGACCATCCACACAAACACGGGAAAATATGCCTCACATACACATTGCATACCTTAAAATATATTAATGCAATACAATAAGGATAATGTTAGCTAACACTGATAAAGCTGTGCAATTGTTTTTATACCGTACATCATGAAATCTTTTGGCAGAAAAATAAAAAAATAAAAACATAACAGATGAAAATATACAAATAATATGGAATACCGTATTATGTGATTATGTACGAGTCTTCCTGTGCGCGCGCAAACACACACACACTCACAAACACACACACACACTCTCACGCACGCACGCACGCACGTACACACACACACACACACACACACACACACACACACATCTAGACACATACACGCTGCTTCACATCACTGAAACTAATAATGAACAAACTCCCTCACTTTACACACACATACACAGACGACTGTTGTGAACATTCTCACACGAATGGAAAAAAAAACAACAAACAAACATGTTATACATATACATTGTGTAACGTAAACAAATTTTGATACAACTCATTAAGATAATTCCTACATCGATATGAACATGATGAAGTAAGCATTGCACAATGTTCAGAACGAACAAACATCTTCATACTTGACCCGCCACTGTAAATTATATTAGTTGTCTCGAAATCATGACCCAGATCACACAACCACTTGAGTCTGCGCTTCAGCTTCTACAGCTGCTGTCAGTTATTGCTTAGATAAACCGCAGCAGCACCATAACAGGACCTTGCCCAGTGAACGTGCTGCAGTAGCAAGGGAACTGCCAGAAACAGCAACAACAGCAACACTTCCAACAGCGGCAGCAACAGCTGCTGATCCTGCTCCAATGCTTGAACCAATGGCACCCCATGGAATCGCCCTAGTTTGTTCAGCTCCTCTAGATGTTGTGACATTACCACTAAATTCGACTTCATTGCGCTCAGGTCTTTCTCCCGGATTGCTCCTCTAAATTCTTCAGTAATAGTGCTCAGTCCCTTCAAACTGGCAATAATCTGCTGCATTGATTCTTCCTGCAGGTTCTCGTCTCCTATCTCTGTATAACATCTGTTATACGAGCATCAAGTGTATCAACATCTTCCAGAGATGAGTCCACAGACAACCGCCCAAGTTCTACTGACAACAAGTCGACCCTCTTCTGTATTGTTTCTTCCAAAATTTTCTGTTTGCTGTCTTTAATAAATTTGTTTCTCACTTGTGCGTATGCCTGAAAATGTACAGTCGTATATAAAGCCTTTATCCTTTGAAGTTCTCTTGCATGAAATATCAACTTGTTCCTTTGTGTTGCTCTTTCGTCTTCACTTTTGGATAGGTTATTGAACAGTACAACGCGGTTACTGCATTCTTTAATCAGATTTCCTAAAACTTTATCCTGTTCATGACACCACACTGTAAAGGTTTTCCCTGGTGTTCCGTCTGCCACCATCTGTCCAGAAAAGCTATCCCCTCCTGTGATAACAATAATACCGTGATCTTTTAGATAGTTTTCTCCAAAAATCTGTTTCAAGTCAGAAATAGCTTTTCTATCGTCTTTCGTGTACCTAGAACTAAATTTGATGACGAGCACAAATGCGTGTATGCCCCCGTTACACATCATCAAGGCTTTAGCCATGTTTCACACGCCTTGTCCTTGTTTTGTGTTGCATCTAGATCTGTGTCCCCCAAGCCTGGTCCGTCACGACCTTGATATCATATGGCCCATGCTCTGCCCAGGCAACTGTCCACGACTTTTCCATTTGAATTTAAATTTGAGGATGTTCTGAAAGCTTTTTCGCCCGAGTATAGGAGTTTCCGGTGGCACTCTTGCCATGTCCAGTGTTCCCAATGAGGAGTGTGTTCAGGGGAATTCTATAAGTTGTCCGTGCCACCTTGCAGATTGGAGTGGATTCCTGGAAGAAAAAAATATAAACATATATATTTATAAAATGTTGTCATCACAATCGTCTCCATTGCCATCGCTGTCATTGCATTGACTAATGCGAGCTATTCCAATCTCATCATCATCATCATCATCATCTTCATAATGTAAGTACAATAAGCAGACACATTTTGAAGAATGACAGATCATCCCATGTATAAAGTGTTTCATGGTTTTGGACAGGGAAGAATGAAGCGTAGCAACTTTGCAGAAACTGCAAAAAGAAAGATTGGGACATATCCTATACCTAACATATCAACAGTCAAACAGATTTACAATTCACACAAGTTACCAGATTGGAGACAAAACTGCCTGAGATAATAGAAAACATTCCTGGCATTGAGAAAAAGAACACTCAAATGAAACAGAAAGAAGAAAAATAGCCCTAAACTAAACAAAAGAACATTACCAAGTAGCAGTTGGACCCATGCATATATAGATGGATCAGCCAAAAATTCAACAGAAAATGGAGGAAGAAGGAATTCTTCTACATTTAAAAATAATGAAGTCAGTGGCAACTGGAACATTGTCATTCAAAGCAGAGGTAGAAGCTGTGGAAACTACAACAGAAATGCTCTTGATGGAGGAAAGTAAAGAGAAGCAAATAGCTATCTTCACAGATGCAAAGTCAGTTGTCTCAATACTGAAGCGCAAAAAACAGCAGGGAACTAGCAGACCTAAGAGCAGCACTCCATGGTCTATGCCAGAAATCCAAAAAATGTTGCAATACGGTGGATCCCATCACATTGCCGTATACCTGGAAAGGGAGAGGCTGACAGATTGGCAAAAGAAGGCGGACGACTACCTGAGCCTGACATAGACATAATGAGGCAAAGAGGTTTATAAAAGCAGTTACAGAACCAAGTGGAAATCAGAGCATCCAGGCCACCAGAAAGAGTGAGCATATTACAAACTCGACCGAAATGAACAAGTAGCAATCTTCAGACTCCGCACAGGAATAACAGACAGAAATACCACTTGTTCAATAAAATATAGATAGGATATGCTGATAATTGTAATTGTGGAACTGGTAAAATGAGAGCTAGACATTTGCTGCAGGAGTGCCCAATATATGCAGAACAGAGAAATATATTGGCCCACACCTGCTTCATTTGAGGACAACTCTATGGAGATATCAACAAACGCATGTTGACTGCAGCTTTCTTTAATTATATTCAGGTTAACATCTAAAGATGCATGAAAAAGTTCTTATCCTGCCACACTTCATGTCACAGTTATGTCGGTGACAAAAAGCTCCCAGTGGCACGAAATATAATATTGCTTGATAGCAAATCCATTAAGTCTAAGGTCCGAGTCGAAAGCTCACTGTGTGGGATGTCATCTGCGACTGCATTCTTCTGGTTCCGGAAGAAACAGCCTGTGGTGAACGGAAGGCCCAATATACGGAAGTGAGGCTAAGCAGCCATGTGCAGGACGTGTCGATTCCTTGGGTGAGCCCAGTACCAAGAGCGCTGTGTGTTGGCTCTGCAATTATGAAAGCCTCCTTGAATGACACGGAATTCCCCAGCCTTCCTTGATGGCTGACCTGGATGTTTCAGTTCTAAATGGGCCAGCTGGGATGGGGATAACACCACAACAGTGAGAGTCAAACGTCCTATGAAACACCCGGGAAGGATACACGGAAACAAATGCTTGCAGAAGTAGAATGTGTCGACAGAAGGTGCAATTATCGCAGCTCTGCTGTAAACAGGCACAACACAATTACGTTTAAAACAACATTCCGGACGAACGAATAATAATAATCATCATCATCATCATCATCATCATCATCAGAAGAAGAAGAAGAAGAAGAAGAAGAAGAAGAGAGAAGAAGAAGAAGAAAGAAGAAGAAAGAAGAAGAAGAAGAAGAAGAAGAAGAAGAAGAAGAAGAAGAAGAAGAAGAAGAAGAAGAAGAAGAAGAAGAAGAAGAAGAAGAAGAAAACGAACGAACGAACGAACGAACGAACGAACGAATAATCTTTATTTTCAAACGGTTAAGAATGACTCTAGCAGGCCTGTCTGGCATACTACCCTTCTTCTTTCTTTCCTTTCATACATTCTTTCATTCAACATCACTGATGAAGTAAATTTTTGACATCAAAGTACAATAAGCATTACAACGCATGAAAATTAATAAATAATACATGACTCACTGAGGTAATGTTTAACACGGCCATTATAAATACCTAAGGAAGGTGTAACTTGCCATTCATATGGGAATATTTTGTGGCTAGTTGTAGTTGAGATAATTTACCTTTTTATTGTCTTATTTTTGGTTTTGTTTTTTGTTTGTTTATGGTTTATAGTCTGTACTGAGGTAGTGTTCAAACAGGTTGCGAATGTATTATATTGATGGTAGTGTCTTTGATTTCTTGTGGAAGATTGTTCCATAACTTAGGCGGCAGAGTATGCTAAGCTTGTTTTATATAAGTCTATCCTAGGTTTAGGGACACGAGTATATTTAGTCGTTCGCTATGTCTTGCGTTATATTTAAACAATGGCCAAAGGTACTGGGAGCATTTTGAAATAGGATTTTGTTATTTGTTTAGCCTTATTAAATAGTAGGGCGATTGCGGAATGGCAGTAACCGAAGACGTTTATGTAGGTTAGAATTGTCCGGTAAGCATTTCACCATTAATTAAACGCACTGCCCTTTTCTGGAGTGAATAAAGGCGTTTTATTATTGATTTGGAGCATCCAAATGGAATGGGATTTCGCCACTCGGGATTCCCATGGGAATCCCATGGGAAACGTCCCATGCGATGGATGGGATGGGACAGCAAAACATTTGTATTTCCCATGGACACATGGGACAGTAGCCATGTCATAGCAGCTTGGTCTACGTCAGAGCTACCCTTTATTTTTTTTAATTATTTACCTTGTTAAGGTCTTTTATCCTTCTTTTTTCTTTATAATTTGTGTCAGTCTTTATCTCATGGTGGGGACCCGGATAAATAAATAAATGCGCGCTGCTAGTCAGCCATTGTTGCTGTAGTTGTTGACTGGCGTCTTTGGCGATTTGTAAATACCGAAGCTAGTTTTAATCTGCTGGTAATCAAAGTTGTTTGCTGCTGAATTGCAGTATTTTTATTTGGTTGAATATTAGTTACTATATTTATAGTCCATACAATATATAATAGTCCTAATTTCAAATAATTTATGAAGGCAGTCACTAGAAGTCACGGTGTTACTGAGTGTAGGTTGTTTAAGCCTACGGTACCCCAAAATCAATCAATGAATCATGTGCCATGCCGGAAAGCGTGGGTAGTAATGACTCGCCATTTCACTCGATCACCAGCGTCGTGGATCAGCTCAGTGTTCCTGTCTCGTCCATGCCATATGGCCAAGCCATCCAGGTATTTTCCTCTCGGTCTTCCCGTTGTCTGTTCCCTTCGATCTTGCCAGTTGTCACTAAGTTCTCCAATCCATTTCTTCTCATAACATGTCCCAAAAAATTTGACTGTCTACGTCTAATTTCTCTAATCAATTTACGATTTTTCATTACGATTACGAGTCCTCCTGTAGCACTTGTCATGGTTATCTGTCTGTCCATGGTATTCTTTGCATTCTCCTCAGAAACCACATTTCTGCAGCCATCAGATGTTTTTCAGCTTGACTGCACATTGTCCAAGTTTCACATCCATACAAAAGAACAGGCTCTATGTATCCCCTCAACACTCTTTTTCTCGTTTCAATTGACATCTTTTTATTGGTCAGAATGTTTTTCATCTTGCTAAAGGCTACTTTTCGCCATGGCGATTCTTGTTCTAATCTCTTCAAGGCATCTCCCATCAGATGTTATGACTGTTCCGAGATAATTGTACGATTCACTTGTTGAAGAATATTCCCATTTACTTGTATATTACATTGTGGTATTTCGTTCTTCCTAGTGACGACCATAACCTGTGTCTTCTTACAATTTAATTCCAACCCCAGTTGCTCACTGTGTACAACAACTGCGTCTACTAATTGTTGTAGATCCTGTGCATTGTCTGCAATCAATACTGTATCATCTGCATATCTAATGTTATTGATGTTTCGTCCTCCAATGCTGATTCCATTTATATCTTCTACATTTCTGAAAATATTTTCACTGTATAGGGAAAAAAGATCTGGAGACATTACACATCCCTGCCTAACACCTCTCTTAATAGGTTGATATTGTCCCACTTCATTATCAATCCTTATGGCAGCTTGTTGTTTCTAATATATGTTTTTTATAAGTCTAATGTCTTTCCCATCAATTTGTAGATCTGCAAGCATATCTACCATGTTAACATGTCTAACTCTATCAAAAGTCTTTGTGTAGTCAATAAGCAAGGGTGTATATCCTTGTTTACTTCTATAGCACGTTCAATAACTGTTCGCAGCATATACACAGCATTTACTGTACCCTTTCCTTCTACAACCCACATTGTTCTTCCCCTATTTCAGATTGTAATTTCTTCCTCACTCTTTGCAAAATCTTTGAGATGTGGCTCATTATACTAATTGTTCTATGTTGATCACATTCCAAGGATACTGATTTCTTTGGGATTGCAATAAAATAGAGTTACATAATTCAGAAGGTATATCTCCAGTATCATATTTGTGTTCAGCAGTCTGGTGACTTGATCTAGTCCAAAATTCTTCTAGAGCTTTAATCATTTCTGTTGTGATGTATTCCACGGGGGCCTTGCCAGCTTCATATGCTTAAGAACATTTCGAACCTCCATCTCCAAAATTGCGGGTCCTTCATTATTAAATCTAATATCATACTGTTCCTCTCGTTATCATCATAAAGGATGTTTCACATAATCTGTCCATACGTGTAGAATCTGGTCTTTTTCTATTATGATTTTGCCATCTTCAGTTTTTAGGACAGCCCTGTTGATGTACTTGTTCTTTTATTAGTAAGTTCCTTGAATTCTTTTGTGCACTAATTTGGTATTTTGACTGTTGTGTTGTTTTAAATGTCTAAGCACTTTTCCTCAAGCATGCTTCTTTTGCCCCCTTACATAATATCTGACTTGTTGTGAATTTCTTCTTATTTGGCAGGATTTTTCTGTTGTGTCTTCTTGTTTCCATTAGGTTAAATCTTCTTCTGTCATCCATTTCTTACGACCCACCTTCTTAATTTTGGAATAGTTGTTTCTGCAGTCAACTTATTGAATTCTTCAACATTTACCATTGACCATCCACATCCTGGAATAATATCTCTAGATCAGACAATATATCAAATCTCGTTCTGTACTTCTATGTTGAATTTGTTTTGTATTTCCTGTCATTACTCAATGTACACAAATCATATTTAGTGTTTCCTGTTATATACTTGACTTTCTTCAACTTTATCCTCACCCCAAAATGGCCAACCAAAAATATGAGTTCCACTATCTTACTAAAACTGTTGTTGCTAAGATGTTGAGTGAGGGGGAGGAGAATGCCACTTGATTGATGTTCCAAAAGAACTTTTAAAGTCTTCAACGGCTGATGTTAAAGCAGTTAAAATATCTGAAAGTATTTTAGCACCATTTGTTTGCTGTGCAAAGTGCACAACGCTATAACAGTTGGAATAAGTTGATTAGTGGAAAATTGGTTAATCAAGTGGTTATGGAGTTGCAATACAGCATAGCATGAAATGTGGTTCCAGTGGTTCTACTAACATCAACAGATTTTTTTAAGCTAAGCAGCGGGAAGTAACAAAACCACCACCAACATTGTCAAATGCGTGGCAAAAAAACAGTGCTTGAACTAATTACATCCCATCCATCAGTATCCATTTCGGTTTGGATGTGACATTATATGTGATGCTGCTAACTTTGCTGCAAGATATCTACTCACGCTGCAACAAGGTATATAATTACACTATATTACGGCAAACAGTAGTAACTCGTTTTATTTTGGCGCCAAGGTAAATTGGCCAAACTGCAGTTTCGAAATTGTTTCAAAATGGGCACAAGATCCAGAAGTGCATTTCGGGAATAGTTGACATTTGGTCTGCAATATAAACATATCTTTGCCATATGGGGTAATTATTGCATCTGAACTAGATCAAAATTGGGAATGGATTACTTTTCCTCTGTCTCCTATAAACATTGAATAATAATCAATCTCATACTGCCACAATTTATGCAAGTTTTGCACGCGAATGAATTTCTTGCCAAATCTACCACATTCTCCAGTCCATTGTTTGTGTGTACTGATGATGCAGCAAGCATGACGGCAGCATTTGATAGACGGTTTGATACCGATACAGAAATGCACCGATCTGGTTGTACTGAGCACAGGTTATCAACATGCATTACTGATAGCTTCAGCAGAGACGTGATTTCTGAACTGGATCAGTTCATAGATCAACTTTCATTATTGAACATATTACAATACACGTCAGGCAAAGGCATCACAGCTGCCATTTTCCATACCAACAAAATCTGTAACACGTGAATGGCGATCACATTACCAACGTTTCAATGCCCATTAAAAAAAATTACTCGCATACCTTTAATGAAGATGATGAAAAATTCTTAAACCACATTCCGAATATTGCTCAGATTAAAGAAATTCTGTACATACACGAGAAATTCAAAAGTTTTTTTGTGTGGACAAACTAGAAATTGACAGTGCTACATATAATTAATCAGTTGTACTAAGTTATTGTTGATATTGACGACGAAACTTCCAGCAGCATGGTGAAGAAATATTGTCAGAACATTCAGGAAATATTGGAGAAAATCTTGACCATATTGCGGCAGTTCTCTGGCAGTTACTGTAGCATCCCTTTACTGGAGTTGACATTAAGCCAAAATAGAAGACATGGTCAAGTCAGTTGCTCAGGGATGGATTAACCATTAGGCAAACAAGGCACGTGCCTAGGGCACCAAGCATTTGGGGGGCACCACAAGTCCTCAAGAAAAATGTGTATATTGTCCCGGTAGCGTAATTGCATGGCATAAGCAAATCGTAAATGTAATATTGAATCGCACAGTATTTAACATTGGTCCCACAACCCGGGGGTAAAATGCCCCCCACCCAGTTTTTTTTTTTTTGGTTGCTATTTTTTGTTATTTTTCTTCAAGGTTTTTTGTGTGCTATATTTTTACTTTTCTGTGATATGTTTGTGCTACATAACGCACTAATGCGTAGCGACAAATTCACTTCCGTTTTGGTCTGCTAGTGAAAACAATTGTGAATAGTGCTAATTTGTCGAGCGTGTCATTGAATGACTGTACATTTGCATAACGGCTTAGAACTACTTTGCATTTTCGAACATTTGTATAAACTACTTATTGATGTAGATATTACTAATTTAGCTTACACAGCAAAACTTGATTTGACGAAGGTAAGGTTAATGGTTACACTTTTTACTTTCGTTTTCGTTTTCATCTAAGGGTTTTCAATTCTAAAAAATCTATATATATATATATATATATATATATATATATATATATATATATATATATATATATATATATATATATATATATATATATATATACGTCTATTGGTATAGTGTCGTACCGTATCATCATACCAAATCTTGTCTTCAAGAGAATGAATCTGCCATGAAGCTTATTCGGGGGAAGCTGCTAACTACAAAGCTTGTCCAACATCAATGCTGATGAAAAAGGAATTCAACAGACCCAGACAGTAGTTTCTTCCTTGAGTTGCCCATGGATAGGTTTTCCTTAAATTCCCAAGAACAGGAATGAATGATATAAGACTTTAGATAAGTGGTGTAATAGATATTAGAGAGGAGGAGGAAGAGTTAGTTATTGTTGGTGGGTAAAAGGGAGGTGGTGTATCATATTTATCTCCATGCATGTGGACATATTTTATACATTTTATGTACTCTTTGTTTGAAGTGTTAACATGACAGGAAGTGAAACAATGGTCATCACTCGACTTCACCATCAGCTCAATAAAGTGTTATTTAATGAATCAGTGTTTAGTACATGTCTCAGGAGAATGTCTTGTACAGTTGCGTCAAGTATGTCGCTGATGGATGTCTTAGTCTGTGGTTATTATAGATATTGTGGAAGTCCGGTAAGATGTTGTCCAGTATCTCGTGATGTATCTGTACAATTGTGGTGAAACAATTAATTTTGAATGTACGTCCCACTTTTGACAGGAGACTGTTATGTAGATGTCTTGTTCAACAGATGTTATGTACAGTTATTGTTGAAGTTTGTTTGTCTACTATTGAAACCTAAAGCCCTAAGATATAATGGGAAAACTGATATAGGTCACTTTTGACACAAAATAAAATAAAGGAAGATCTAATGTGACGAACGAACAGCACCTGACAACGTAAAATGAGTAGAGTAGATCCTCAGTTGTTCTGTGGCGAATAGTTCACATCTCCTTTTGGCTTTTAGGAAACCTTTTTCTACTTTTATAAATTTCTGTGTAGATACTTGGTAGTCTCACAGTGGGGGTTTGAGCCAAGGAAAAATGGTTCTCCAAAAAGGCTATTGCGGGAATGATATGCTCATTTTGAGAAACCTCTAGACGAAACGTGCAAAATCATATCCTTTATCTTGGCTATTTATTATTCAAGATATATTTTCAGAGAACACTACTAACTAGGTCCTCTGTTTCAATCAAACATGTCACACATGGTTTAAAATGTTTCGAGTAAATATTGCTTTTTCTTTCTTCCTTTATCCCCAATGGTGTCCCAGGAGCACAAGCAACTCACTTCAAGTCCTCCTATCCTTAGCTATCCCATACAGCTCCCATAATAGATAGATGTTTGGCATTGTGGAGATTGATGACCACACAGTTGATGGAAGTCTGACATTATGGAGTTGAGACTGATGACCACACAGTTGATGAAAGTCTGAGATTGTGGAGACTGATGACCACACAGTTAAAGGAAGTCTGGCATTGTGGAGTTGAGACTGATGACCACACAGTTGAGGGAAGTCTGACATTGTGGAGACTAATGAATGATGACCACACAGTTGATGGAAGTCTGACATTGTGGAGACTGATGACTGATGACCACACAGTTGATGAAGTCTGGCATTGTGGAGACTGATGACTGATGACAACATTGTTGATGGAAGTCTGACATTGTGGAGACTGATGACTGATGACCACCCAGTTGATGAAGTCTGGCATTGTGGAGACTGATGACTGATGACAACATTGATGATGGAAGTCTGACATTGTGGAGACTGATGACTGATGACCAACACGTTTGTGGAAGGCTTGGCATTGTGGAGACTATGACTGATGAAACATTGTTGATGGAAGTCTGACATTGTGGAGACTGAACTGTGAACCACACAGTTGATGGAAGGCTGGCATTGTGGAGACTGAAGATCACATAGTTTGATGGATGTCTGGCATTTGAGGATTTAGACACAGTTGATGGATCTAACATTGTAGAACTGATGACGATGACAACATTGTTGATGGAGTCTGACATGTGAGACTAATGACTGATTACCACACATTTGATGAAGTCTGGCATTGTGGAGACTGATGACTGATGACCACACAGTTGATGGAAGTCTGGCATTGTGGGCTTGATGACCACACAGTTGATGAAGTCTGACATTGTGGAGACTGATGACCACACAGTTTATGAAGTCTGGCATTGTGGAGACTGATGAGATGACACACAGTTGATGAAGTCTGACATTGTGGAGAGACTGATGAACACACACGTTGATGGAAGTCTGACATTGTGGAGACTGATGACTGATGCACAACATGTTGATGGAAGTCCTGACATTGTGGATACTGATGACTGATGACCACACAGTTGATGGAAGTCTGGCATTGTGGAGACTGAAACCACACAAGTTGATGGAAGTCTGACATTGTGAGACTGAAGACCACATAGTTGATGGATGTCTGGCATTATGAGGATTGATGACCACAGTTGATGGAAGTCTGACATTGTGGAGACTGATGACTGATGACCACACAGTTGAAGGATGACTAGCATTGTGGAGACTGATGACCACATAGTTGATGGATGTCTGGCATTGTGAGGATTGATGACCACACAGTTGATGGAAGTCTGACATTGTGGAGTTAAGACTAATGACCACACAGTTGATGGAAGTCTGACATTGTGGAGACTGATGACCACATAGTTGATTGATAACTGGCATTGTGAGGATTGATGACCACACAGTTGATGGAAATCTGACATTGTGGAGACTGATGACCACAGAGTTGATGGAAGTCTAACATTGCGGAGTTAGACTGATGACCACACAGTTGATGGAAGTCTGACATTGTGGAGACTGATGACCACATAGTTGATTGATAACTGGCATTGTGAGGATTGATGACCACACAGTTGATGGAAATCTGACATTGGTGGTAGACTGATGAACACAGAGTTGCATGGAAGTCTGCACTTGTGGAGTTGAGACTGATGACGCACAGCAGTTGATGAAGTCTGACATGTGGAGACTGTTGACCCGCACACTCTCATCACAGTTGATGGAAATCTGACATTGTGCAGACTGATGACCATACAGTTGATGGAAGTCTGACATTGTGGAAACTGATGGTCACACAGTTGATGGAAATCTGACATTATGGAGACTGATGACTGATGACCACACAGTTGATAGATGTCTGGCATTGTGAAGATTGATACCCACACAGTTGATGAATGTCTGGCATTGTGGAGACTGATGACCACACAGTTGATTGATGTCTGACATTGTGGAGACTGATGACCACATAGTTGATGGAAGTCTGACATTGTGGAGACTAATGACTGATGACCATACAGTTGATGGAAGTCTGGCATTGTGGAGACTGATTACCACACAGTGGATGGAAGTCTGACATTGTGGAGACTGATGACCACACAGTTGATGGAAGTCTGGCATTGTGGAGAATGATTACCACACAGTGGATGGAAGTCTGACATTGTGGAGACTGATGACTGATGACAACATAGTTGATGAGAAGTCCGACATTGTGGAGACTGATGACTGATGACGCACACCGTTGATGGAAGTCTGGCATTGTGGCAGACTGATGACCACACAGTTGATGGAAGTCGGCATTGTGTAGTTGAGACAGATGACTCGCACAGCTTTTGTGGTAAGTCAGACATTATGGAGACAGATGACTGATGATCACACACAGTTGATGGATGTTTGGCATGTGAAGATTATCCCCACACAGTTTGATTGATGTCTGGCATTGTGGAGAACTGATGACAACACAGTTAATGATGTCTGACTTGTGGAGCTGATACCACACAGTGGATGGACAATTTGGCATTGTTGGTGACTGGTGACCACCGTTGATGGAGTCTGACAATAGTGGAGACTGATGACCTCACAATGAAGGCAGTCGGACATTATGACTTGAGACCTGAGTGACTCACCCAGTTGATGAATTCTGACATTGTGATGTTGAGACTGATGACCATACCGTTTATGGAAGTCGGACATTGTGGAGACTGATGACCACACACTTAAACAAGTCATTTAAATCTGAAATTATGGAGACTAATGACCACACAGTTGAAGAATGTCTGGCATGTGGAGCTGATGACCATACAGTTTGATGGAAGGCTGACATTGTGGAGACAGATGATCACACAGTTGATGGCAAATCTGACACTGTGGTGACTGATGACTCACACATTGATGGAAGTCTGATATTGTGGAGACTGATGACCACCCAGTGGATGGACGTCTGACATTGTGGAGACTGGTAGACCACAAAGTTGATGGAAGTCTTGACAATGTGGAGACTGAAGAGCACACTAGTCGAAGGATATCTGGCATGGTGAGGATTGATGACACAGTTGATGGAAGTCTGACATTGTGGAGACTGAATGACTGAGTGACTCACACAGTTGATGGAAGTCCTGGCGTTGTGGAGACTGATGACAACATAGTTGATGGAAGTCTGTCATGTGTGAGGATTGATGATCACACAGGTGAGCTAAGCTCATTTCCGGCATTGTGGAGACTGATGACCACATAGTTGATGAAGTCTGACATTGTGGAGAGTGATGACCACATAGTTGATGGAAGTCTGGCATTGTGAGGATTGATGATCACACAGTTTGATGGAAGTCTGACATTGTGGAGACTGATGACTGATGACAACATGTTGATGGAAGTCTGACATTGTGGAGACTGATGACCACACTGTTGATGGAAGTCTGGCATTGAGGAGACTGATGACCACACAGGTGATGGAAGTCTGGCATTGTGGAGTTGAGACAGATGACCACACAGTTGGTGGAAGTCAGACATTATGAGACTGATGACTGATGACCACACAGTTGATGGATGTCTGGCATTGTGAAGATTAATACCCACACTGTTGATGGATGTCTGGCATTGTGGAGACTGATGACCACACAGTTTGATGGATGTCTGACATTGTGGAGCCTGATAACCACACAGTGATGGAAATTTGTCATTGTGAGATAGGTGACCACACAGTTGATGGAAGTCTGACAATGTGGAGACTGATGACCTCACACATGAAGAAGTCTGACATTATGGACTGGAGACTGATGACCACACGAGGTGATGGAAGTCTGACATTGTGATGTTGAGACTGATGACCATACAGTTTATGGAAGTCTGACATTGTGGAGACTGATGACCACACAGTTCATTTAAATCTGAAATTATGGAGACTAATGACCACACAGTTGAAGAATGTCTGTCAATGTGGAGACTGATGACCATACAGTTTATGGAAGTCTGACATTATGGAGACTGGTGACCACAAAGTTGATGGAAGTCTGACAATTTGGAGACTGAAGACCACACAGTTGATGGAAGTCTAAAATTGTGGAGACTGATGACCGATAACCACACAGTTGATGGAAGTCTGAAATTGTGGTGACTGATGACTGATGACAACAAAGTTGATATAAGTCTGACATTGTGGAGAGTGATGACTGATGACCACACAGTTGATGGAAATCTGACATTGTGGAGACTGATGGCCACAGAGTTGATGGAAGTCTGAAATTGTGGAGTTGAGACTGATGACCACACAGTTGATGGAAGTCTGACATGGTGGAGACTGATGATCACACAGTTGATGGAAATCTGACATTGTTGAGACTGATGATCACACAGTTGATGGAAATCTGACATTGTGGAGACTGATGACCACACATTGATGAAGTCTGATATGTGGAGACTGATGATCACACAGTTGATGAATTCTGACATTCTGGAGACTGATGATCACACAGTTGATGGAAGTCTGACATTGTGGAGACTAATGACCACACAGTCTATCACTGTGGAGACTGATGACCACACATTTGATGGAAGCCTGTCATTGTGGAGACTGATGAACACACAGTTGATGGAAGTCTAACATTGTGGAGAATGATTACCACACAGTTGAAGGAAGTCTGACATTGTGGAGACTGATGGCCACACAGTTGATGAAAGTATGACATTGTGGAGAATGATTACCACACAGTGGATGGAAGTCTGACATTGTGGAGACTGATGTCCACACAGTTGATGGAAGTCTGGCATTGTGGAGAATGATTACCACACAGTGGATGGAAGTCTGACATTGTGGAGACTGATGACTGATGACAACATAGTTGATGGAAGTCTGACATTGTGGAGACTGATGACTGATGACCACACAGTTGATGGAAGTCTGGCATTGTGGAGACTGATGACCACACAGTGGATGGAAGTCTGACATTGTGGAGACTGATGACTGATGACAACATAGTTGATGGAAGTCTGACATTGTGGAGACTGATGACTGATGACCACACAGTTGATGGAAGTCTGGCAATATGGAGACTGATGACCACACAGTTGATGGAATTCTGGCATTGTGGAGTTGAGACAGATGACCACACAGTTGGTGGAAGTCAGACATTATGAAGACTAATGACTGATGATCACACAGTTGATGGATGTTTGGCATTGTGAAGATTAATACCCACACAGTTGATTGATGTCTGGCATTGTGGAGACTGATGACCACACAGTTGATGGATGTCTGACATTGTGGAGCCTTATAACCACATAGTGATGGAAATTTGGCATTGTGGAGACTGGTGACCACACAGTTGATGGAAGTCTGACAATGTGGAGACTGATGACCTCACAATGAAGGAAGTCTGACATTATGGACTTGAGACTGATGACCACACAGTTGATGGAAGTCTGACATTGTGATGTTGAGACTGATGACCATACAGTTTATGGAAGTCTGACATTGTGGAGACTGATGACCACACAGTTCATTTAAATCTGAAATTATGGAGACTAATGACCACACAGTTGAAGAATGTTTGGCAATGTGGAGACTGATGACCATACAGTTGATGGAAGTCTGACATTGTGGAGACAGATGATCACACAGTTGATGGAAATCTGACAATGTGGTGACTGATGACCACACATTTGATGGAAGTCTGATATTGTGGAGACTGATGACCACACAGTGGATGGAAGTCTGACATTGTGGAGACTGGTGACCACAAAGTTGATGGAAGTCTGACAATGTGGAGACTGAAGACCACATAGTTGAAGGATATCTGGCATTGTGAGGATTGATGACCACAGTTGATGGAAGTCTGCCATTGTGGAGACTGATGACTGATGACCACACAGTTGATGGAAGTCTGGCATTGTGGAGACTAATGACTGATGACCACACAGTTGATGGAAGTCTGGCATTGTGGAGACTGATGACCACATAGTTGATGGAAGTCTGGCATTGTGAGGATTGATGATCACACAGTTGATGGAAGTCTGGCATTGTGGCGACTGATGACTGATGACCACACAGTTGATGGAAGTCTGACATTGTGGAGACTGATGACTAATGACAACATTGTGAAGGAAGTCTGACATTGTGGAGACTAATGACTGATGACCACACAGTTGATGGAAGTCTGACATTGTGGAGACTGATGACTGATGACAACATAGTTGATGGAAGTCTGACATTGTGTAGACTGATGACTGATGACCACACAGTTGAAGGATGTCTGGCATTGTCGAGACTGATGACCACATAGTTGATGGATGTCTGGCATTTTGAGGATTGATGACCACACAGTTGATGGAATTCTGACATTGTGGAAACTGATGACCACACAGTTGATGGAAGTCTGACATTTTGTAGACTGATGACCACACAGTTGATGGAAGTCTGGCATTGTGGAGTTGAGACTGATGACCACACAGTTGATGGAAGTCTGACATTGTGGATATTGATGACCACACAGTTGATAGATGTCTGGCATTGTGAAGATTGATACCCACACATTTGATGGAAAGTTGGCATTGTGGAGACTGGTGACCACACAGGTGATGGAAGTCTGACAATGTGGAGACTGAAGACCACATAGTTGATGAATGTCTGGCATTGTGATGATTGATGACCACAGTTGATGGAAGTTTGACATTATGGAGACTGATGACTGATGACAACATAGTTGATGGAAGTCTGACATTGTGGAGACTAATGACTGATGACCACACAGTTGATGGAAGTCTTGCATTGTGGAGACTGATGACCACATAGTTGATGGAAGTCTGGCATTGTGAGGATTGATGATCACACAGGTGATTTAAGTCTGGCATTGTGGAGACTGATGACCACATAGTTGATGGAAGTCTGACATTGTGGAGAGTGATGACCACATAGTTGATGGAAGTCTGGCATTGTGAGGATTGATGATCACACAGTTGATGGAAGTCTGACATTGTGGAGACTGATGACTGATGACAACATAGTTTGATGGAAGTCTGACATTGTGGAGACTGATGACTGATGTCCACACTGTTGATGGAAGTTCTGGCATTGTGGAGACTGATGACACACAGTTGATGGAAGTCTGGCATTGTGGAGGTTGAGACAGATGACCACACAGTTGGTGGAAGTCAGACATTATGGAGACTGATGACTGATGACCACACAGTTGATTGATGTCCTGGCATTGTGAAGATTAATACCACACAGTTGATAGATGTCTGGCATTGTGGAGACTGATGACCACACAGTTTGATGGATGTCTGACATTGTGGAGCCTGATACCACACAGTGATGGAAATTTGTCATTGTGGAAGACTGGTGACCCACACAGTTGATGGAAGTCCTGACAATGTGGAGACTGATGACCTCACAATGAAGGAAGTCTGACATTATGGACTTGAGACTGATGACCACACAGTTGATGGAAGTCTGACATTGTGATGTTGAGACTGATGACCATACAGTTTATGGAAGTCTGACATTGTGGAGACTGATGACCACACAGTTCATTTAAATCTGAAATTATGGAGACTAGTGACCACACAGTTGAAGAATGACTGGCAATGTGGAGACTGATGACCATACAGTTGATGGAAGTCTGACATTGTGGAGACAGATGATCACACAATTGATGGAAATCTGACAATGTGGTGACTGATGACCACACATTTGATGGAAGTCTAAAATTGTGGAGACTGATGACCGATAACCACACAGTTGATGGAAGTCTGAAATTGTGGTGACTGATGACTGATGACAACAAAGTTGATATAAGTCTGACATTGTGGAGAGTGATGACTGATGACCACACAGTTGATGGAAATCTGACATTGTGGAGACTGATGGCCACAGAGTTGATGGAAGTCTGACATTGTGGAGTTGAGACTGATGACCACACTGGTGATGGAAGTCTGACATTGTTGAGACTGATGACCACACAGTTGATGGAAATCTGACATTGTGGAGACTGATGACCATACAGTTGATGGAAGTCTGACATTGTGGAGACTGATGATCACACAGTTGATGGAAATCTGACATTGTGGAGACTGATGACCACACATTTGATGGAAGTCTGATATTGTGGAGACTGATGACCACACAGTTGATGGAAGTCTGACATTCTGGAGACTGATGATCACACAGTTGATGGAAGTCTGACATTGTGGAGACTGATGACCACACAGTCTATCACTGTGGAGACTGATGACCACACAGTCTATCACTGTGGAGACTGATGACCACACATTTGATGGAAGTCTGACATTGTGGAGACTGATGAACACACAGTTGATGGAAGTCTGACATTGTGGAGAATGATGACTGATGACAACATAGTTGATGGAAGTCTGACATTGTGGAGACTGATGACTGATGACCACACAGTTGATGGAAGTCTTGCATTGTGGAGACTGATGACCACACAGTTGATGGAAGTCTGGCATTGTGGAGTTGAGACAGATGACCACACAGTTGGTGGAAGTCAGACATTATGGAGACTGATGACTGATGATCACACAGTTGATGGATATTGTGGCATTGTGAAGATTAATACCCACACAGTTGATTGATGTCTGGCATTGTGGAGACTGATGACCACACAGTTGATGGATGTCTGACATTGTGGAGCCTGATAACCACACAGTGATGGAAATTTGGCATTGTGGAGACTGGTGACCACACAGTTGATGAAGTCTGACAATGTGGAGACTGATGACCTCACAATGAAGGAAGTCTGACATTATGGACTTGAGACTGATGACCACACAGTTGATGGAAGTCTGACATTGTGATGTTGAGACTGATGACCATACAGTTTATGGAAGTCTGACATTGTGGAGACTGATGACCACACAGTTCATTTAAATCTGAAATTATGGAGACTAATGACCACACAGTTGAAGAATGTCTGGCAATGTGGAGACTGATGACCATACAGTTAATGGAAGTCTGACATTGTGGAGACAGATGATCACACAATTGATGAAAATCTGACAATGTGGTGACTGATGACCACACATTTGATGGAAGTCTGATATTGTGGAGACTGATGACCACACAGTGGATGGAAGTCTGACATTGTGGAGACTGGTGACCACAAAGTTGATGAAAGTCTGACAATGTGGAGACTGAAGACCACATAGTTGAAGGATATCTGGCATTGTGAGGATTGATGACCACAGTTGATGGAAGTCTGACATTGTGGAGACTGATGACTGATGACCACACAGTTGATGGAAGTCTGGCATTGTGGAGACTACTGACTGATGACCACACAGTTGATGGAAGTCTGGCATTGTGGAGACTAATGACTGATGACCACACAGTTGATGAAGTCTGGCATTGTGGAGACTGATGACCACATAGGTTGATGGAAGTCTGGCATTGTGAGGATGATGATCACACAGTTGATGGAAGTCTGGCATTGTGGCGACTGATGACTGATGACCACACAGTTGATGGAAGTCTGACATTGTGGAGACTGATGACTGATGACCACACAGTTGATGGAAGTCTGACATTGTGGAGACTGATGACTGATGACCACACAGTTGATGGAAGTCTGACATTGTGGAGACTGATGACTGATGACCACACAGTTGATGGAAGTCTGGCATTGTGGAGACTAATGACTGATGACCACACAGTTGATGGAAGTCTGGCATTGTGGAGACTGATGTCCACATAGTTGATGGAAGTCTGGCATTGTGAGGATTGATGATCACACAGTTGATGGAAGTCTGGCATTGTGGCGACTGATGACTGATGACCACACAGTTGATGGAAGTCTGACATTGTGGAGACTGATGACTAATGACAACATTGTTGAAGGAAGTCTGACATTGTGGAGACTAATGACTGATGACCACACATTTGATGGAAGTCTGACATTGTGGAGACTGATGACTGATGACAACATAGTTGATGGAAGTCTGACATTGTGGAGACTGATGACTGATGACCACACAGTTGAAGGATGTCTGGCATTGTCGAAACTGATGACCACATAGTTGATGGATGTCTGGCATTTTGAGGATTGATGACCACACAGTTGATGGAAGTCTGACATTGTGGAAACTGATGACCACACAGTTGATGGAAGTCTGACATTTTGTAGACTGATGACCACACAGTTGATGGAAGTCTGGCATTGTGGAGATTGATGACCACACAGTTGATAGATGTCTGGCATTGTGAAGATTGATACCCACACATTTGATGGAAAGTTGGCATTGTGGAGACTGGTGACCACACAGGTGATGGAAGTCTGACAATGTGGAGACTGAAGACCACATAGTTGATGAATGTCTGGCATTGTGATGATTGATGACCACAGTTGATGGAAGTTTGACATTGTGGAGACTGATGACTGATGACAACATAGTTGATGGAAGTCTGACATTGTGGAGACTAATGACTGATGACCACACAGTTGATGGAAGTCTGGCATTGTATAGACTGATGACCACATAGTTGATGGAAGTCTGGCATTGTGAGGATTGATGATCACACAGGTGATTTAAGTCTGGCATTGTGGAGACTGATGACCACATAGTTGATGGAAGTCTGACATTGTGGAGAGTGATGACCACATAGTTGATGGAAGTCTGGCATTGTGAGGATTGATGATCACACAGTTGATGGAAGTCTGACATTGTGGAGACTGATGACTGATGACAACATAGTTGATGGAAGTCTGACATTGTGGAGACTGATGACTGATGACCACACTGTTGATGGAAGTCTGGCATTGTGGAGACTGATGACCACACAGTTGATGGCAAGTCTGGGCATTGTGGAGTTGAGACAGATGACACACAGTTGGTGGAAGTCAGACATTATGGAGACTGATGACTGATGACCACACAGTTGATTGATGTCTGGCATTGTGAAGATTAATACCCACACAGTTGATAGATGTCTGGCATTGTGGAGACTGATGACCACACAGTTGATGGATGTCTGACATTGTGGAGACTGATGACCACACAGTTGATGGAAGTCTGACATTGGTGAGACCGATGACCACA
Source organism: Cepaea nemoralis (assembly GCA_014155875.1). NCBI lineage: Eukaryota > Metazoa > Mollusca > Gastropoda > Stylommatophora > Helicidae > Cepaea > Cepaea nemoralis. The sequence continues at coordinate 249,024 of JACEFZ010027622.1, read as the reverse complement.
CAGTTGATGGAAGTCTGACATTGTGGAGACTGATGACCACACAGTTGATGGAAGTCTGACATTGGTGGAGACTGATGACCACACAGTGATGGAAGTCTGACATTGTGGAGACTGATGACCACACAGTTGATGGAAGTCTGACATTGTGGAGACTGATGACCACACAGTTGATGGAAGTCTGACATTGTGGAGACTGATGACCACACAGTTGATGGAAGTCTGACATTGTGGAGACTGATGACCACACAGTTGATGGAAGTCTGACATTGTGGAGACTGATGACCACACAGTTGATGGAAGTCTGACATTGTGGAGACTGATGACCACACAGTTGATGGAAGTCTGACATTGTGGAGACTGATGACCACACAGTTGATGGAAGTCTGACATTGTGGAGACTGATGACCACACAGTTGATGGAAGTCTGACATTGTGGAGACTGATGACCACACAGTTGATGGAAGTCTGACATTGTGGAGACTGATGACCACACAGTTGATGGAAGTCTGACATTGTGGAGACTGATGACCACACAGTTGATGGAAGTCTGACATTGTGGAGACTGATGACCACACAGTTGATGGAAAGTCTGACATTGTGGAGACTGATGACCACACAGTTGATGGAAGTCTGACATTGTGGAGACTGATGACCACACAGTTGATGGAAGTCTGACATTGTGGAGACTGATGACCACACAGTTGATGGAAGTCTGACATTGTGGAGACTGATGACCACACAGTTGATGGAAGTCTGACATTGTGGAGACTGATGACCACACAGTTGATGGAAGTCTGACATTGTGGAGACTGATGACCACACAGTTGATGGAAGTCTGACATTGTGGAGACTGATGACCACACAGTTGATGGAAGTCTGACATTGTGGAGACTGATGATCACACAGTTGATGGAAGTCTGGCATTGTGGAGACTGATGACCACACAGTCTATCACTGTGGAGACTGATGACCACACAGTCTATCACTGTGGAGACTGATGACCACACATTTGATGGAAGTCTGACATTGTGGAGACTGATGAACACACAGTTGATGGAAGTCTGACATTGTGGAGAATGATGACTGATGACAACATAGTTGATGGAAGTCTGACATTGTGGAGACTGATGACTGATGACCACACAGTTGATGGAAGTCTTGCATTGTGGAGACTGATGACCACACAGTTGATGGAAGTCTGGCATTGTGGAGTTGAGACAGATGACCACACAGTTGGTGGAAGTCAGACATTATGGAGACTGATGACTGATGATCACACAGTTGATGGATATTTGGCATTGTGAAGATTAATACCCACACAGTTGATTGATGTCTGGCATTGTGGAGACTGATGACCACACAGTTGATGGATGTCTGACATTGTGGAGCCTGATAACCACACAGTGATGGAAATTTGGCATTGTGGAGACTGGTGACCACACAGTTGATGGAAGTCTGACAATGTGGAGACTGATGACCTCACAATGAAGGAAGTCTGACATTATGGACTTGAGACTGATGACCACACAGTTGATGGAAGTCTGACATTGTGATGTTGAGACTGATGACCATACAGTTTATGGAAGTCTGACATTGTGGAGACTGATGACCACACAGTTCATTTAAATCTGAAATTATGGAGACTAATGACCACACAGTTGAAGAATGTCTGGCAATGTGGAGACTGATGCCCATACAGTTAATGGAAGTCTGACATTGTGGAGACAGATGATCACACAATTGATGGAAATCTGACAATGTGGTGACTGATGACCACACATTTGATGGAAGTCTGATATTGTGGAGACTGATGACCACACAGTGGATGGAAGTCTGACATTGTGGAGACTGGTGACCACAAAGTTGATGGAAGTCTGACAATGTGGAGACTGAAGACCACATAGTTGAAGGATATCTGGCATTGTGAGGATTGATGACCACAGTTGATGGAAGTCTGACATTGTGGAGACTGATGACTGATGACCACACAGTTGATGGAAGTCTGGCATTGTGGAGACTAATGACTGATGACCACACAGTTGATGGAAGTCTGGCATTGTGGAGACTAATGACTGATGACCACACAGTTGATAGAAGTCTGGCATTGTGGAGACTGATGACCACATAGTTGATGGAAGTCTGGCATTGTGAGGATTGATGATCACACAGTTGATGGAAGTCTGGCATTGTGTCGACTGATGACTGATGACCACACAGTTGATGGAAGTCTGACATTGTGGAGACTGATGACTGATGACCACACAGTTGATGGAAGTCTGACATTGTGGAGACTGATGACTGATGACCACACAGTTGATGGAAGTCTGACATTGTGGAGATGATGACTGATGACCACACAGTTGATGGAAGTCTGGCATTGTGGAGACTAATCACTGATGACCACACAGTTGATGGAAGTCTGGCATTGTGGAGACTGATGTCCACATAGTTGATGGAAGTCTGGCATTGTGAGGATTGATGATCACACAGTTGATGGAAGTCTGGCATTGTGGCGACTGATGACTGATGACCACACAGTTGATGGAAGTCTGACATTGTGGAGACTGATGACTAATGACAACATTGTTGAAGGAAGTCTGACATTTTGGAGACTAATGACTGATGACCACACAGTTGATGGAAGTCTGACATTGTGGAGACTGATGACTGATGACAACATAGTTGATGGAAGTCTGACATTGTGGAGACTGATGACTGATGACCACACAGTTGAAGGATGTCTGGCATTGTCGAAACTGATGACCACATAGTTGATGGATGTCTGGCATTTTGAGGATTGATGACCACACAGTTGATGAAGTCTGACATTGTGGAAACTGATGACCACACAGTTGATGGAAGTCTGACATTTTGTAGACTGATGACCACACAGTTGATGGAAGTCTGGCATTGTGGAGTTGAGACTGATGACCACACAGTTGATAGATGTCTGGCATTGTGAAGATTGATACCCACACATTTGATGGAAAGTTGGCATTGTGGAGACTGGTGACCACACAGTTGATGGAAGTCTGACAATGTGGAGACTGAAGACCTCATAGTTGATGGATGTCTGGCATTGTGATGATTGATGACCACAGTTGATGGAAGTTTGACATTGTGGAGACTGATGACTGATGACCACACAGTTGATGGAAGTTTGACATTGTGGAGACTGATGACTGATGACAACATAGTTGATGGAAGTCTGACATTGTGGAGACTGATGACTGATGACAACATAGTTGATGGAAGTCTGACATTGTGGAGACAAATGACTGATGACCACACAGTTGATGGAAGTCTGGCATTGTGGAGACTGATGACCACATAGTTGATGGAAGTCTGGCATTGTGAGGATTGATGATCACACAGGTGATTTAAGTCTGGCATTGTGGAGACTGATGACCACATAGTTGATGGAAGTCTGACATTGTGGAGAGTGATGACCACATAGTTGATGGAAGTCTGGCATTGTGAGGATAGATGATCACACAGTTGATGGAAGTCTGACATTATGGAGACTGATGACTGATGACAACATAGTTGATGGAAGTCTGACATTGTGGAGACTGATGACTGATGACCACACTGTTGATGGAAGTCTGGCATTGTGGAGACTGATGACCACACAGTTGATGGAAGTCTGGCATTGTGGAGTTGAGACAGATGACCACACAGTTGGTGGAAGTCAGACATTATGGAGACTGATGACTGATGACCACACAGTTGATGGATGTCTGGCATTGTGAAGATTGATACCCACACAGTTGATTGATGTCTGACATTGTGGAGACTGATGACCACACAGTTGATGGATGTCTGACATTGTGGAGCCTGATAACCACACAGTGATGGAAATTTGGCATTGTGGAGACTGGTGACCACACAGTTGATGGAAGTCTGACAATGTGGAGACTGATGACCTCACAATGAAGGAAGTCTGACATTATGGACTTGAGACTGATGAGCACACAGTTGATGGAAGTCTGATATTGTGATGTTGAAACTGATGACCATACAGTTTATGGAAGTCTGACATTGTGGAGACTGATGACCACACAATTCATTTAAATCTGAAATTATGGAGACTAATGACCACACAGTTGAAGAATGTCTGGCAATGTGGAGACAAATAACCACACAGGTGATGGAATTCTGGCATTGTGGAGACTGATGACCACAGAATTGATGGAATTCTGGCATATTGGAGACTTATGATCATACAGTTGATGGACGTCTGACATTGTGGAGACTGATGACCACACAGTTGATGGATGTCTGACATTGTGGAGCCTGATAACCACACAGTGATGGAAATTTGGCATTGTGGAGACTGGTGACCACACAGTTGATGGAAGTCTGACAATGTGGAGACTGATGACCTCACAATGAAGGAAGTCTGACATTATGGACTTGAGACTGATGACCACACAGTTGATGGAAGTCTGACATTGTGATGTTGAAACTGATGACCATACAGTTTATGGAAGTCTGACATTGTGGAGACTGATGACCACACAATTCATTTAAATCTGAAATTATGGAGACTAATGACCACACAGTTGAAGAATGTCTGGCAATGTGGAGACAAATAACCACACAGGTGATGGAATTCTGGCATTGTGGAGACTGATGACCACACAGGTGATGGAATTCTGGCATTGTGGAGACTGATGACCACAGAGTTGATGGAATTCTGGCATATTGGAGACTTATGACCACACAGTTGATGGACGTCTGACATTGTGGAGACTAAAGACCAGACAGTATATGAAGTATGACATTATGAAGACTGGTGACCACACAGTTGATAGACGTCTTGCATTGTTGACACTGGTTTCCATACAGTTGTTGGAAGTCTGACACTGTGGAGACTGATGACCACAGTGTTGATGAATGTCCGACATATTTGTGACTGATGACCGCAGATTTGATAGAAGTCTATGATTGTGGAGCCTGATGACCAGACAGTTGATGGAAGTCTGGCTTTGTTGAGACTGATGGCAACACAGATGATGGAAGTCTTCTATTGTGGAGACTGATGACCACACAGTTGATGCAAGTCTGTCATTTTTGATAATAATGACCACACAGTTGATGGAAATCTAGCGTGGTGGAGACTGATAAGTCCTCTGTTCTCGACATATCTTTAAGGACGTTAACAACATCGGCATGATCCGTGGATTGGCCATCTACAGGGGATTCAGAGCCAGCCAGTTTATCAGCTCGTTCATTTCCCTCGACTCCCGCATGTCCCGGGACGAAGATGAAAGTGACTTTACGAACAACATACTTCCTGCAACGACTCAGTCCACTGTCTACGAACAGATCCAGCTTCGACCTTCCGAATCATGCTCATTGAATCACTTAGTACACACACTTTGGTATAATGCTGTGATTCCAGCCATATGAAAGCCTGTGTAACTGCCATCACCTCCATCGTCATGCTGCTCGTGGTCATAGAGTGGGCACCACTGGATTCTTGAACTGTTCGGCCCGCTGAACGGGCTGTAAATGCCCACGCACTTCTCTGCTGCTTTACAACAGATCCATCTGTATAGATGAGCACTTCGGGGCTATCTGAGTGTTCATAGATGAGCGCGTTGACCTCTGCATTGACAGCGGCAGGGTTCTGCTCTCTGCACCGTCTGTCGAGTGTGATAATGCAGGAGAAAGTGCACTTAAAAGCTGGAGGCACCGGCACCCATTCCTTGCCGGGGTTGATACTGGTAAGACTGCAGACCTGTCTGACGACATCTTCCGCCCGACCCATCCATGATTTGCCCCTCTTTAGCCTGTCACCCTTTTCTCTGAATATAGCTGTCATGCAGAGGGTGCTGCTCATCTGCACTTATTTTTAAGTATGCACGAGCTCTCCAGATCTTGATCCTGTGGTTCATTGTTGGGAAGTCAAGGAGGTATCTCATTGCTACACAGCTGGTGTCTCTCGTGCAGCCCAAAATGATGCGCATGGCTTCGTTTTGTACCTTTTCAAGTCTTCCAATCTGTGTAGGGCTGACAGTGAGGATGGCCAGGGCATACTCGATGCGTGAAAGCACCAGTCCTTGGAACAGAAGTATTAGCAGTCTTTGCTCGATATTGGCAGTCGCCATGACTCTCATTGCTGACAAACCTTTTCGAGCTTTCGTTATGACATAATCGACATGATCTCTGAAGGACAGGCTACGATCAAGCCTCACGCCAAGATATGTCATTGACTGGGTTCTACTCAAAATGCTCCCATCCATTCTTACTGCCGGCAGGTCTGTGTTCACAATATGGTTGTTTAGGGAGAACCATGTAACCGATGCCTTTGCAGGGTTGACAAGGGCATCGGCATCAGCACACCATGAGGAAATTCGATCTAGTTCGCCCTGCATATCATTGGCAACCGCCTGTCTATCTCGACCCTGTCGATACACGAGAATGTCGTCAGCAAATGACAGAGTCCTACCCCTCCCGTCCAACTGTTGTTCAGTGATCGGCACCGTATACACGTTGAATAGTACTGGTGACAGTGGTGAACCCTGCGGCAATCCTGGACATATCGTTATCGGCTCAGAAGACCAACTCCCGCATCTTAGCACCACCTTCCTTTGGAGCAGAACTGCAGCTATCCATCGTACAAGGTGAGGGTGCACTTTCAGTCTGAGGAGGGTTTGCATCAAGTGCTCGAAGGATACTCTATTGTATGCGTCCTTTGAGTCTATGGCGGCCGCACATGTCTATTCTCTAAACTTGAGATCCTTCGTAAACATCTTGAGCAAAAACTGCAGCATTAAGCCATGACTCTTTGTTGCGTCTGTATCCTCCAAGTGTGGGCGGGAAGCTGCCGAATTGTTCCAAGTCACAAGCAAGTCTGTGTGCTACAATTTTCTCCAGTAGCTTGCCAACAGTATTCTGCATCGTAATGATTCTGTAGCCGCTTATCTTGGAATGGTCTTTGTTCGGTTTTGGCAGCGGCAGCAAGTAGCTGTGTAGCCATTCTTCTTTGATCTGACCCCTCTGGATACTGGTGTTGAATTCTCTAGCCAGTTCTTCCATGCCATCATCTGACATCACCAGTAGGTCACCATATCGGATGCCGTCTGGGCCTGGGGCGGTGTTAGGTGATTTCTTGAGCATCGCACGAATTGTCTCAGCTGTGATTATACATTCTTCGTCTGTACCGACCCCCTCGCACAACAGAGAGAGTGTCGTTGTGGTCCTCTGTCTGGCGGGCTCGTCTTTCTGGTCAGTCTGCTCTGTGTAGCGTGCAAGAAGGGCCTTACCTTTATCCGCATCCGACTTTTTCCATGTGAGATCTGTACCTTGAAAGTCTGGAATACTCCTACGTTGTGCAGCACCGTTCATGCTCTTATGGAGGCGCCAGAATGTCGTAAGAGATCGCTCGGAGCACACCTTCCTGCAGAACTCGTCCCATTTCTCGGCCTTGGCCTGTTTGACGCAGGATTTGTATAAAGTCATCGTCCTATGGACCTCAGTCTTCAGGTTCGCCAACTCAACCTGTGGCATGTTAGCCTTTCTGGCCTTTTGCCAGTCTTTGACAGCCTGCCTCTTTCCCAGTCATGCCTTCTCGACCTCTCCATTCCACCATGGTGGCTGCAACCATCTCTCTTGTCTCCTGCGGGAGGAAGTTAGTTTTCTTCTTCTGATCTTGCTTATGGCGTCTTGACCAGTGTTGTCGTACGGGAAGGCAATTGTCTTGTTTCCTTGACTCCTGGCCCTATCTTTCTTGATTAAGATGACACAAGGGTAGTGGTCACTGTTGTGGTATCACAGTGTGCCCCACCGGCACCTTGGTGCGATGGTGGGCGACACGAGGGCCAAGTCAATGACGCTGTCAGAATCACCTGGTCAAGTGGCCATTCTAGTGACCTTCCCATCATTCAGACAGACTAGGGCAGCATTTGGTGATGCTATTCCCCCATTGACTGCCTCTGGCATTGAAGTCCCCATAGTAGATGATAAGCCTTTCATCCATATCTAACAAACTCTGCCATTGTCGCACGTGGACCTTCCCATTACGCGCATAAACGTTCACGATTACAAGCTGCACTGGCGTCATTATTCTTAATGCCTGCACTTGCAGGGCATCACTGTTCCAGGAAGACATATTGATCTCAGACACCAGTATGTTGTCGTGGAGCAGAATAGCCTGTCCGAGGTGCCGCCTATTAAAGAAGCCCTGAAACCCTGCGAAATGGATTGTTCCGTCGCCGAGCTGTTTCTTGTAAGACTATAATATCGTTTCCTTAGAGTAGTTTTTCAAGAATGGGTCGGCGATGACTAAATGATGCACAGTTCCAGCACAGTACTCGAACGTGTCCGATGCCCAATCTGTCACATTTTAACCTTCTTCTGCGTTTACCTGCTCTTTTTCCACGCTGTGTCTTTGCCGTGTTTGGCTTAAGTATCACCACTGGGCGCCGATGATATGCCGAAGGGAGTCCGGGCTCGCGTGCACGAACTCTTTTGCGCGGTTCGAACACCATTCCACCTCGAAAAACACATTTAAACAATAAATATTTTGGCAATACACATTCCATTCTAAGAGACGAAAAAATGTCCCGCCATCTTACTCCAAGGAAATTACGTCATTTCGGGAGTGAACTAGACAGGCCTAGAGAGGGATCATACTGCATGGTCTCTATATTTTAGCCCAGGCTTTGTGCTATGGAGAGGTATCACTTTATCCCTGGTCTTAACAGGTCTCGGAATCAAAGCAAGAGGTAGCAGTTACGGGTTATAAGTCCTTTTCTAATGACGTAGACATGGGGAGCCACGGGTTGCCTCTGACGGTGGGAGGCAACCGCAGGTGTCACTAATCAGCTACCGTCCGCCTCAAGCTGGGCAGCCCCCGGCCAGTTGAATACTTATCCGCGACAGCCAGCCTGCTTCTATGGGTGCTTGGGGCTAGGACAAAATCTTAATCGCAGGCTGTAAAACCAATGCACCAGGTATTACTAAAAATGAAAAATAGAAACTTCAAACTACGGCTTGCAACCTGGAACATAAGAACCATGTGTCAAGGATTTTCCACTGACCTGATGAATATTGACAATGTGAGAAAAAAGGCAGTAATTGATGTCGAACTAAATCCTCTTAATATTGATATTGCTGGCCTGCAGGAGACTAGACTCGCTGAGGAAGGGTCACTCAGGGAACATAATTACACCTTTTTTCTGGAAGAGTAGAGGGCAGGCAGAAAAAACGCAACATGGTGTGGGCTTTGCAGTGAAGAATTCGCTACTGGGAATGATTGAAATTCCAGCTGGAGGTAATGAAAGTCTATTATCCCGACGCTTGGCAACCTCTTGTGGTTTTGCCACCATTATCACTGCATATGCACCGACACTCACTTCCCCTGATGATATGAAGGATTCGTTCTATGAGGAGTTAGACTCTGTGATCAAGGCAGTTCCAAAATTCGACTACATTTATATGCTCGGTGATTTCAATGCTCGTGTGTCCAAGGACTCGAATTCTTGGTCAGTTTGACTTGTAAACTACAATATCGGTCGCATGAATGAATATGGGCAAAGTCAACTGGAGCATTGCACTAGAAATGACCTATGTATTATAAGCTATATGTTTTTTAAACAAAAGAGCTGCATAAGGTCACATGGAAACATCCAAGATCCGGCCATTGGCATCAGCTGGACTTCATCATCACTCTTAGAAACATCTGAACCAAACATCATTACTTCGAAGTTACCACAGCGCTGACTGTGATACGGATCATTCTTTGGTTGTTGCAAGGGTTAGACTGAGATAATCTACACAGCTAAATATGAATCTAGCTCCAGGATTAATATTATTACCACCCACGATCCTGATAAGTGCCTTGAATTTCAACTGAAATTAGAAAAGGGTTCCACTGATACATCAGTGAAAAGTTGGGTAAACTAAAGGAAACTTTTAATAAAACAGCAGTAGGGGTCTTCGGCACTGTGGATCATAAGAGGCAGGACTGGTTTGCTGCAAACAGCCAGATACTGCAGTCCTTCATTGATGAAAAGACGATATCTCTCTTAACAAACAAGTAAAGAACAACGCGTAACACTCTGAGTGAGCTGAAGCAAGCTAGGAATGAATCATGTGCAAAAAGCTGACAGGCAGTGTGCAAATGACTGTTGGATCAATTTATGTGAGACCATTCAAAATGCAAGTGATAAGGGAAACATCAGAAGCATTTAAGAAGGGATATAGAAAGCCTGTGGTCCAATGGTCAAAAGAAGCCCACCACTGAAAACCTTGACTGGAGAAATCATCACTGATAAGAAACAGCAGATGGATAGATGGGTCGAGCACTATTTAGAGCTTTACTCAAGTGAGACCAAACTAGCGGATGATGCCCTCAACGCCATAGAGGCCCTGCCAACTCTTGACCACCTGGACACACTTCCCACCATAACAGAAGTTAAGTGTCCTATAGGGGGCTGCGTGGGGGGCTGCGTGGTCTCGAGGTATGGTGTCCGCCTCGAGTGCTGGAGGTCCCGGGTACAGGCCCCGGTGAGGACCAGGATTTATTTAAAGAATCCACCGGGACTTCCAGTAATTTCCCCTGGTCTCTGGGTAGTGAGATCGGACGCCCGTGTGTATTGTTGCGCGCGTAAAAAATCCCTTGGCAGCTGGGATTCGAAAAAGAGTAGCCTAACGGCGCTGCCCGGGTAAAATTTCGAGTTAAAAATCTGCCCAAGTATGTCAGGATCCTCGGCGGTGCTACGGAGTTCGTGCACTGAGCTGAGTTTCTCCAGACTCAGGTTTGAGTTAGGAGGAGAACGGAACACTTATGGGTTGCACCCGTGTGCCGTGTTGTTGATCCATAAACTAAACTAAACTAAAGTGTGCTATAAATGAACATGCATCTGGCAAGGCCCCAGATAAGGATGGGATTCCAATAGAGGTTATCAGGAGTGGGCAAGACACATCCACTCTGCAGATCCTCTAGCTAATAGAGCTATGATGGCGAGAAGGACAAGTCCCACAGGATTTCAAAGATTCAAGCATCATAACGATGTACAAGAACAAGGGAGATCGGAGCGACTGTAACAACTATAGGGGTGTCTCACTTCTGTGTACTGTTGGAAAAGTATTTGCCAGAATTGTTCTGCGCAGACTTCAAGTCCTATGAGATCAAGTCTACCCCGAATCACAGTGTGGCTTTCGGCAGAACTGGTCTACCATTGATATGATATTCTCATTGCGACAAATGCAAGAAAAATTTCGTAAACAGAATCAACTACTGTTTATTGCCTTCATTGACCTTACTAAGGCATTCGTTTGGTCATTCGTGAGGGTCTGTTCAAGGCACTAAAGAAGATTGGCTGCCCACCAACTCTTCTGTCCATTGTGGAATAGTTCCACACAGGCATTAAGGGTATAATCAAGTTTGATGGTGCAACTTCAGAAGAGTTTGAAATCAAGAGTGGAGTTAAGCAAGGTTGTGTACTAGCTCCCACCATCTTTGGAATATACTTTTCACTTCTACTGAAATATGCCTTTCATGATCTGGATGGTGGTATATACATTCACTCACGCTCAGATGGCAGCCTCTACAATGCTCAGAGATTGAAGGCCAAGACCAAAATTAGGAGGTACTAATTAGAGAGATACTTTTTGCAGATGATGCTGCAGTTACAACCCGCTTTGAGGAAGAATTACAACGTCTATTTGCATTCTCCAATGCTTGCTCTGAATTTGGTTTAGCAATTAGCAAAAAGAAGACACAGATTATGTCACAAGGTGCACATGGGGTACCATCAATCTTTATTGACGACGCCGAACTAGAGATAGTAGTCCATCTTCCATATCTAGGATCAGGGGTAAATAGCAAAATATCCCTAGATCAGGAAATCAACAGCAGTATTGGTAAGGCAGCAATAACAATGAACAGGTTAACAAAAAGAGTCTGGGAGAACAGACAGCTTACTGCCAAAACAAAACTCCTTGTCTATCAAGCCTGTGTTCTTGGTACTCTTCTTTATAGCAGTGAAGCCTCGACAACTTACGCACACCAAGAAAAACGTTTAAACAGCTTTCATATTCGGTGTCTGCGAAGAATGCTTGGTATTAAGTGGCAAGACAAAATCACAAATACTTTAGTATTGGAAAGATAAGGTTGTGTGACGGTATATTCCATGCCAAGTCTTCGTAGACTTAGATGGATAGGGCACGTTAGAAGGATGGATGATGGTAGAATACCAAAGGACATCTTTTTTGGTGAATTACAGGTGGGTAATGCCATGTATCAACCGCATATATACAGTACCATTGCTGCGTACTAATAGAGTGTATACAGTACAAGTAAGAATCGAAAGATTAGGGTAGAGTAGATTTAATGACAGAATATTGACAAGCACTAAAAAAACGGGCTGAGCAGGACACACGATGAGTAGTGGTGATGAATCAAGAGAAAAAGGAAACACCTCGAGCGTCCACGAACTCGAGAGATGACGTGAGCGGACGGAACTCACGTCACGGCGACGAGCGTACTAGAAGGCAGTCCAGCCGAAGTTGTGCTCTTGGAAGGTTGTCAGCAAAATTTCCAGACGTTTGTGAACATCAAGTAAAGTATTTTAAGATTGATATTAAGTTCGCCAAGATGCCTGTTGATATAACAGAACCTCAACTAAACTTGCTTTGTCGAGACGGCAGAAAGTAAACGAAGTGCCGGTGTCAAGGGTAATTGTGATGTCAGTCAAGATGGCCAGCAAGAAAACGTGACTTGGTCTGACATTAAAATTTTACAAGTGAAGCATCAAGCATCATTGTGCTAAGTTGGTACAATTTTCCAAGATTTCCTTAAATGAATTCCAAACCATCTCGGAAACCAGGAGAAAGTGATCGACCATTACGGAGGGTCAACAACGACGCCGGATCACAAAAATGGGCCAGTCAAATTTTCTGTTTGTGATTGTTCGCGTTTTTTTCAGAGGTTCAGATTTGTTGTATTCGGGCACGGTGTCCATGGATTGTTAGTCTGCGTGTTGAGTGTTAGTGGTACGTTCTATTCTAACAGTAGCAGAATTATATGTGATAACTTATTCTACCAATTTGACTGTTGGTTAGGACCGTGTGTTGTTTTGTAACCGTGTCTATCTATACATCGTGCCTATACGTCCTCAGTGTTCCTTTTCCATAGAACTGATCACATGTGTCTTCGTCCAAGTTAGTTCAACGGTCTTATATGTGTTATTGTTTGTCCTGTGATGTTAGGTATTCTTAACATTGTGTCACTACAACAGCGTCACACACCAACAACATCACTGCTCACATAAAACAGTGAACACCTCCTGTCTTGGGGGATAGCAGCCAACAACATCAGGACTTCGTATTATTGTACCAGTGTTTGAAATTTGACACAATTGGACTTCTGTAGATGGTTACCACCTATTGTTCATATACATAGATATTCTTTTCGGTTTAATTAGTCAGCAAATACTAGTCAACCATGTCGTTACTGCAAGAATGTATAGCAATGGGCAAATAATGTGGGTTATCAGGTGCTGATCTCATGGCATGTGCCGAAAAGATGATTGAATTACAAGCACACAAAAGAGAAGAGAGAGTAGCAGCCAGAGAATTAAGAGAAGCACAAGAAGCAGCAGCCAGAGAAGCAAGAGAAGCACAGGCAGCTCTAGAAAGGTAAAACAGATAGTCTCTAGAGAGACAAAAAGAAAATCAATTTTCGTTAGAAAAAGAAAAGCTGGCAGCAAAAGAAAGAGAACTGGCCTTAGAAAAAGACAGGCTTCCCTATGAGCATGATGAACTGACAACCGAATTAGTAATGAAAGAAAAAGAGTTAGAAGGGAATTTAAAGATAAAGACCCTTGAGAAAGAGACAGAGGCCGAAATAGCCCAAGCTAAATTAGCAGCGAAAACTTTGGACCCCATTATACGGTACCAAGATCTCATCAGAAATTTGTCACAAGGCGATTCAATATCAGCCTGGGTAACTAATTCGGAGGTTCTAATAAACCACTACAAAGTGCCAGGAAAAGAATAGACAATGCTATTTCACCGACACCTTGCCGTCGAAACTTTAAAGTTCGCAGAGGTCATACCTGAGAACCTGCGAACAAACTATAAGTACATTAAGGAACTGGTATTGGTACATGATCACTTTATCAAGCTGGTATACATACACAATTTAAGACTTTGGCATCGAAGGCTAATCAGACCTTCTTAGATTATGTTTCGGAAACATAGTCACTGTTCGAAAAGAGGCTTAAATCATCTGATGTAGGCTCAGACTTTAACAAATTACGTGACCTCATGCTGACGGACAAATTAATTTCTTCTTTGCCAGAAACTATGCCCAATTTCCTAATTGAGAACAAGTGTACGTCAGTGTCAGATATGGAGTCCAAAGGTGAGGCATATTATAATTCACATAGGGATATTTTTGCTGAAGGGTCTCAACGTGATTTGGCTATAGGGGCTGCTGCGCGATTCTCTATTCAATGATACAATAGTAGAGCCTGCAGATACCCATAGTATGGTCAACAAACAAGAGGAAGATGGCCTTACTACCCAAAATGTAATCCACAAAAAGGCACATTTAAAACAAAGAAGGGTTGCACAATACAATGTCACCATTGTAAAAGACAACATGTTTTATTAGAGATGTGCGACAAGAATCCGATCTATGACTCGTACTTTAAGAACCTAACATCACAGAGTGTAAACAAATATGCTGCCTTTACAAACAGCTTCAAATGTTACTTCTGTATAGCTATGGACATACAGCCAGGGTTTGTAGAATGAGACAGGGATTGAAAGAAGCCAATACTACATATATCAACACCAATAGTGAGACTGGCGACTACGAAGACACTAACGCAACCACAATACAGACATGCCCTATTGTCATACACTGTGAAACTTTTAACGAATTTCTCAAATACGGCAGCTGGCCTGTGGCCACAGTGTACCCATACAAGAGGCCAACGCAATGAACATACAAAATGGCACCCTCAAGGTCCACCAAGCATGGGTTAATGGATCGCCAACAACGTGTGTTAGAGACACTGGCGCATCCATAGTATGGTTAGACCGACGACTGGTAAATATGAAAGACTATACAGGCAGAAGCGTCATCTGCAGAACAATTGCAGGGACCCTAGAGAAATACCAGATCGCATGGGTCACCATAAGATGTCCCTATTATGAGGGAATAATATGCGCAGCAGTACTACCAAACCAATGTGCAGGCCTTATGATAGGTAACATACCACATGTAAAAGATTGTACACATGAAGAAACAATACAGTGGGAAATTAGATATGTGTCAACTATTGCAGTTACGAGAAGGCAACTTATAAAGGACAGAGAAGAAGAAGATAGGCAGGTAACGCCACAAGTTATCCCAACAGACAACTGACGTTAACTAAAGACTTCAGTACACAACAGAAAGATGACAGGACACTACGATCATGTTTCCAACGAGTCAATCTTCCATCCAAACAAGGGAAACAGGATAAGTGGAAATTCATTTTAGTTAACAACATACATACCATACAATACAAAAAGGGATCAGTGCTCGTCTCACAAACGCTACTGCCGGTATAATACCGCAGCAAAGCTCCGAAATTGGCGCTCGACGCCCCATTTGCAGGTCACATAGGAATGACCTGGACTAGACAAAGAATTTTAGCACAATTCTACTAGCCAGGTTATTCAAAGGACATAGGAAGGTATGTTTGATCATGTGAACTATGTCAAAGGACTACACCGAAAGGTAAACACTCTAAAGCAGAAGTTCAAGAAACAGATATAGCATCCCGACCATTCCAGAAAATAGATGTCGATATTGTGGGACCCCTCAAAACGAGACGGGTCGAGGGAACAGGTTCATCATAACAATGATAGACCTGTATACTAGATGGCTCGGAGCAATTTCGCTGAAATCCATCGCATCCAGAGCCATCATAGACTAATTTCTGGTAATATTCAGTAGGATAGGATTCCCAGCTTGCATATTATCTGACAGAGGTAGCCAATTTATATCCGAGGCTACACAAAGTGCCATGAAGATTATAGGCATACATCAGGTATTTAGTTCCCCTTACCGCCCAATGAGAAACGGGGTTAATGATAACTTTAATGGGGTTTTAAAACGAACCCTAGCCCAGATCGCGGTGGAACGACCCAAAGACTGGGACCTGTTGCAAGCTGTATTGTTCGCATACCGCGAAGTACCTCAATCAAGTACATGCTTCTCCCCGTTTGAACTTGTTTACGGGCTAAATCCAAGAGGTCCACTGCAACTGTGGAATGGTTTGCTTACAAATAATGTACGCGACTATACGAAACGGAAAGCGTTCCAGATAGTTACTCATCTAAGGGAGAAGATCATCACAGCCTGCCAGCTCACGAAGTTGGCACTACAAAAGGCCTGAAAAAATACAGACAGTATGATAAAAGGAAAGCCAAGACAATCGTCTTGAAAGAAGGAGAGCAAGTATGGCTACTACTACCTGACCCCAGAGATTGTCTGATCATATCATGGCAGGACCCATTTAAAATAACTAAAAAGTTCAGTGATGTGGACTACAAGTCAATGTTAATGGGAAGAAAAAGATGTTTCATATAAACATGCTCAAACCGTACATTGACAGAAACAGCGACAAACCAACAGCAGTAGAACAAATACAACCCAGAGTTGCAGCAGCCTGCTGGGTAATAAATGAACAGCAAAATGACGCAATTACTGAACAGATACCACCACCTACAGCTAGGGATACCAGCAGTTCGAAAACTGTACAAATTAATGAAAACTTGTCCAAACAAGACACAAACAATCTTAAAAGTCTTTGGAGAAATTTAGCGACATATTTTCCGATACACCTGCAAGGAAGACTATGATACAAAATAAAATCACATTGTTATCAGACATACCAGTCAAAGTAAAACCTTAGCCAATCCCAGTACATTTTTAGAAAAAAGTAACCATTTAAATATCTTAAATAGATAAGTGTGGGATAATCAGAAAATCCGCATCCGAATATTGTTCACCTTTAGTGATAGTGAAAAGGAATGATAACACTCTAAGGATTTGCGATAACTATAGAAAGATCAATGCTTTAGCCTTGTTAGATGCTGAACCCATGCCCAATGTAGATGATCTCATTGAGGGCATGGCCAAATAAAAAATAATTTCCAAAATAGATCTCACAAAGGGATATTGGCAAATCCAAATTGAGGAACAATCAATGAATATCACTGCATTTGCAGCACCGTTAAGCCGTTATGAATGGGCCTACATGCCTTTTGAACTGCAAAATGCTCCAAGCACATTCGTGCGAATGATGTGCAATTTCTTGCATTGCATAAAAATGTAGCCACTTATATGGATGACATATGCATTCATACCACCAGCAATTAATAACAAAACTGATATCCTAGAATAGGTATTCCATAGAATACAACAACACTGGTTAAAAGCCAAACCAAGCGAAGTCGAGATAGGATACAGTAATGTCCAATTTCTAGATCATCGATTTTCGAACGGATTTAGGAAAACCGACCCAAGTTTGATCACCAAAATTCCAAACATTAAACCTCCAACAACTAAGAGGTCAGGAGTGTGTTGGGACTGATAAACAACTATTAAAAGTTCATTCCAAACTTCGCTGACATGACAGCTACCTTCTCTTAACTACTTAAAAAAGGCCAACCTACTAAAATCAAATGAACGGACAAACACAACGACCTTCTTGACCAAATTAAACAAACTTTTCAGCAATCAACCGATCTTGAAATGTCCTGACATAACAAAAGATTTCATATTGCAAACTGACGCAGACTTTTATGCAATGTCAGCTATTTTGCTTCAACTTCACGACGTACGACTACATCCTGTTCTCTATTTCAGCAAGAAGCTGTAAGAAACTCAAAGAAAATATGATATTACCGAACTTGAGGCTCTTGCTCTTATAGAAAGCATCAACAAATTCTCTAATTATTTACTCGTAAAAAAATTCCCAGTTCTCTCCAACAACAAACCTTTAAAAGTCTTCAAGGACGGACATCCTAAGAATTCCAGAATACACAGGTGGTCTCTTCTTTTACAAAACTACGACTTTGACATCTGTCGCATTCCAGGAAAAGACAACAATCTAGCATACTTATTAAGTAGACTAAAGATGGCATTACACAAAGACTGTAAGTCTGTAATAACCTGCATATAACATTGTGCATAACTGTTAAAATGGAGTTAGAAAGTGCTCCGGATATTATGTAAAATCTCTGAATTACTGAATATAATGTTAACACATCATAACCAATCAATTTGACAATTTAATTTCTGTAATTTAATTAAGTATTACAGATATGTACATATTTTCTCCCATTTGTAAATTGCCAGATTGTAAGAAGGACGAGTGTGTGAAATGGATTACCACATGACTGAGATAGCAGACAGAGAGATGTACTTACTTGAAAGCTTAACCATTGGGCTGATAAGCCAAGGGAACATTACTAAAGATTATAAGTCCCACGATACAAACGGAACAGGAACTCTGAAGACATACACTGAACCGCACAATAATTAATCACAGGGAAGTTAGTTTAAGAATTTCATTCACATCTGTGAATAAAAGTACATCATATACCATATATTTCAACTTATTCAACATTTATTATCACACCATTATACCATGGAAACATCTATGAATTTCATGAAACACTAATCATCATTCATTATAAGATCATCATATCATTTGATGATTGATCACTACATCATAGGATGTAAGGAAATGAGATACATTTCATAAAATCCATAATTCATTTATCATCTGAGTATCATAGAGTGAGCGATAATGTGAAATAATAAGATAACAATAAGCACGAAAGTTCAACACGAATTTTCACTTGACAGTTTCAGGGAAACATAATGTTATCCTAGGCATTGATATCAGCAGATAGAAACAAACAACAGTATTTAAAATCAACGAAACACTCAGAACATCACAATAAAAAAAAACAACTAAACACAAACCGAAAAAAGAATGTGACACGAAAACACAATCACGATTTCAGAATCGAATGGAAGAATGAAAGCGTGTTAGAAAATTAATTTCATTTGAAATAATATTCTTATAAACGCACCATCACTGTTACATCAAACACGATGTTGAAACAATTTCTTTTGTGATTTGTCAATAATGACTATTACCTGTACATATATTGTTACAGGTAAATTGAATGTTGTTTCTTTTATTCTTTTCTCAAACCGTGGTTAAATACTTTACCTTATGATATTGGTCTGCTAATAGGACAGAACAGAGTGACTAAAGGTTGTAATTGGTTGCCACAATCTACATACAGAAAAGATTGCAGAAATGCATGCCAACAAGATAAGATAATATACAGATCAACGACGATTGTAGACGTAAACTGAGAGACAGAATGTATTCACTTAACCCAACAAGAAAACATATCACTTGATCCAGTGTATACTAAAATGGAAAAAGAAAATGATGAACTACTAGACACCATAAACAGTTCCATTAACAAGAATGGAAATTCAACAACGGTCAAGTAAAAGACATATCAATAAAATTGAAGAAGCAATATTCTCCAATCAAGCAGATAACATGAAAAATAATTTCGAACAGCATCAGACACTATTCAATAAATGATAGAAGACATCAATTCATAACAAACAACATGGTGTATCAATAAGAATGAAAGACATACGAAAAGAGAATGATAAAAAGAATGTGATAGAATTTTGGCAATTATGTAAATTAAATAAGAATTTATTATAAGGCTATCTATGTAATATTATTTTACATTGCCATTTATGTTAGTTTGTATTGCATATATGTTGAAGTTGATGTACACATTAATATTAGTGTACACAGTCACAGTGGTGAAGACATTCACATTGGTGAATAAGAAGAAATGATCAGATAAAGAGTATTAAATATTATAAGACAATCTTATATTTCAGAATGAAAAGATACATAAAGCCTACAAGTCGACAAAAAATGAATACTAAAGCGAGATACTCATACGGCATACCCCACATGCCAAAGAAGAGAATTATACGAAAGTCAAACGGTAAGCCTACATTGACAGAACGCCAAATACAACAGAGAGAAAAGGTCATAAATGAAATAGAAATAATCCACAGATCAAGAAACATCCATGATAGAGAGGGTAATGGTACCTCCTAAACATGCACGTATCTTCCCCCAGAGCGTGATGGCTTGGGTAGGGATGGAGATGCTCATGCTTAAGCATAAATGAAGAACGGCACGAGGACGCCCCGGAGATGTTTTGAAACTCATTGCAATGTTACGCTCCAGTACTCTGAAACAAACTAGACTGAAGGTACACGCCATCCAGGTAGGGACTAGGAAGTGCGTGTCCGACAGATATACCATTGTGTTTTAACAAGTTTTGTGATGTGTTTACCTGAATATAATTCTATCCTATTATTAGAATGAAATATATGTTTGATGGAAGTGAAGAATACTAAGACATGTCAAAGGTAAACAGACCGAACATACTATCAAAATGGTTGCACCATTTTGAGAAAAGAGGGGGGCACACTGCCATATTTCAAAAGCATATACACAGTGCCATTCCTGTATACTAACAGAGTATACAGTACAAGTAAAAATCAAACATGACTTGGCTAGATTAGAGGTAATGACAGTATAATGACAAGCACTAAGAAAACGGGTTGAGCAGGACACACGAAGAGTAGTGGTGATGAATCAGGAGAAAAGGGAAACCACTCGAGAGTCCACGACTTCGAGAGATGACGTGAGCGGACGAAACTCACGGCACAGTGACGAACATGCTAGAAATCAGACCGGCCGAAGTAGTGCTCTTGGAAGGTTGTCAGCAAGGTTTCCAGCCGTTTGTAAACATCAAGTAAAGCATTGTAAGATTGCTATTAAGTTCGCCAAGATGCCTGATGATAGAACAGAACATCAACGCAACGTGTTATGCCAAAACGGCAGAAAGCAAACGAAGTGCCGGTGTCAAGGGTGATTGTGCTGTCAGTCAAGATGGCCAGCAAGAAAACGTGAGTTGGTCTGACATTGAAATATTACCAGTGTAGCTCTGTAGAGAAGTAGGAACTTCAAGACGATAGTTACTGATACATACAATTTAGAACAGTTATTCCAGAGGTCATATATTTAAATATGAGGTGCATCTACCCTCTACAAGATAATGAGAATGGTGTAATGGATTATTGTTGCTATTATTTATTGATTGGGAACATTGATGGTACTGATATGCATTTACACATTGATTATTGTCACGATAAACAAACCATGAATCAAATGAGAAAAATGTGAAATGTCTTGATCAAAAATGCCAAAAGATACAGGCCCAATCAATAAAACTACACGAACAGTAACAGGATCTCATGATTTAATTCCAGTTCAGTTTGTCTGTTGAAACACTGTCAAAACGCTGTTGAAACACTGTTAACACTCTGTTGAAACACTGTTAACGCTCTGTCAAACACTGTTAAAACTCTGTTGAAACACTGCTGACACTCTTTTGAAACACCGTTGACACTCTGTTGAAACACTGTTAACACTCTGTCAAACACTGTTAAAACACTGTTGTATTTATGAAAACAAGATGTTCTTTGTGTATAAGTAATTTAGGAAATCATTTAACAAATTACTAAACTCAATGAAATAACAGATGGGAGAGAGAAGACTCTATATCTCATGACTTCTCAAAACCATGCTTTTCTTCACCTAATTCAAGCTGAAGAAATCTTTCAGACTTTTCTCAGAATATCTACAGGGGCTCAAGAACTAATAGAATCCTTGGTGAAGGTGCAGACTCTCATTTGGTATTAATCATTCCCAAAAGGACCAAAACCCCCTAGACAGAAAATAAAACCGAGCTTGCAATAACTCAAGGGTCATATTCTTGATTATTAAAGATTAGAAGAAGATGGGGCCCAACTTCTTTGGTTAGAAAATGGGTTGTGCACAACAGTGATCCCCAGTCCCTTCGCAATATATGACAGGGACATGATTGATACAGGCATTGATAATGCACATTGGGAGCATGTCGACGCTGAACGTGTTGCATGGAGGGCAAACATCAGAAATAGAATAAAGACAAAGGAGAAAATTATTGCAGATAAGTCACACACCGAGCGTGTGAGACGTAAGATGGTCATGATGGTGAAAATGGCCATGTGTTCACATGCGTCAACTGTGGGCGAAAATTTACAGCGCAATTTGGCCTTAACAGTCACATTCACTACCGCCATTGGTTGTAATTATTAAGTCTTTTTGAAGCTCAATGTAATAAACTATCGTCTATCAAGATGGCAAGATGCCAATATATATATATGTATGATAGCCTGAAGATATGGGATAAGGGGGAGAATGATGAGAGAAGATAGAGAAGATGAAGATGAAAGAGATATAAAAGATTGTCCGTGTTCCGGTGTAGGAACAATCACTAATATATGAAAACCCTATAATTCATCTTCTGCTTCGATCTCGAGTCTACAGGTATACAGGTCACAGGTTCGGCACATTATCTTACCGAAAACCAATTGAACCACTCAAATAAGATGTAACACTAATTCCAGTGTATTTTCCTTTAAACAGAAAGTACAAATGCATCGTGTGAAGATAAAACCAAGCATTATTGGAGAAATGCCGTCAGACGACTAACATCAAGAACATGCAATCAAATAAATGAAATCCAACCAATACCAATATTAGGATAATACAACTGAAACAGTATTAGTACTGAGGAATTATACTCAGGCAAATACGATCAGAAGGCCAGCATTAACACAGAAAAATACTCAAGTAATCATAGTCAGATAGGTGAAACAGTACACTCAACTAAATGTAGAAATACGCCCGACTGCCACTTGTTCAAATACCAACAATTTACCCAGGTAATAATTCGGATGACTGCCTGAAAAACAAACAAAATAACACCATTGATTATCACAGCTACGTGAGCGTCGTACCAAATTAAACCTTAGTCCTTCACCGCCTACGGAGTCCCCCTCCAGAATAGAATAAACATTCAATTATGAACCAAAACCACAGAACAAATGTTTACCTAATGTTTAACTAGTTGTCCCTCTCCAGAACTGAATAAACATTCGATTATGAACCTAAACCACAAAACAAATGTTTAATTAATGTTTAACTATTTGTCCCCTCCAGAACAGAATAAACATTCAATTATGAACCAAAACCACAGAACAAATGTTTAACTAATATTTAACTAGTTGTCCCCCTCCAAAACAGAATAAACATTCAATTATGAACTAAAACCACAGAACAAATGTTTAACTAATATTTAACTAGTTGTCCCCCTCCAAAACAGAATAAACATTCAATTATGAACTAAAACCACAGAACAAATGTTTAACTAATGTTTAACTAGTTGTCCCCCTCCAAAACAGAATAAACATTCAATTATGAACTAACACCACAGAACAAATGTTTAACTAATGTTTAACTAGTTGTCCATTCAGTGTGACGCGGAATTTCACAGTTACCACATCTCTGTCCCACAATGTTCACTTTATATTCTGCCTCCTCCTGGTAGATTTCCATTTCCCTTGATGGAATATTACTGATCGAAATAGACAGGGAACTTCTTGATCGATTTCTTAATTGTCATTGTTCATGATTCCATTTCTGGCACACCACATGTGCAATTGTTTATGTTCGAAACAGCCCGTCTCGCCTCCTGCTGCTGGTGGGACACACATGGCACTGTGTGTTCCTGTTGTCTCCTCTTCCAGGGAAACAAGATAAATGTATTCTCTGGATTGCCGCAGCTGTTGACAATGCTGAGATCAGTTGCACGGACAGCTTCACAAATGTCCCCCCCCCACCCCCCCACCCCCTCAAGAATCAGCGAAATTGATCCCCAGTAGAGCCACAGGCTTGGCTTCATCGGCATGTTGGGGTGTTAGAATATTACTCTCCTACTTTGCATTGATTTGGTTTCACTCGTCATACCCTGTCGTCAAATCTGTCGATGCCCTTTAACTTTCAAATTCTAACAACCCACCGGTCTTTAATCTGACGGTTTGGAAAAACTAATTTCCCCCACCATATCACACACATACACACACACACACACACACACACACACACACATATATATATATATATATATATATATATATATATATATATATATATTGTCTCTCCACCCCCCCCCCCTCCCCCCCCCCCCCCCCCCCAAAAAAAAACATTTAAAAAGCAACATTATTGCAGTTTACATTGCAAACTTGTACCAACATTTTATTGATGATGCTGATTCGCCCACAGCAGTAGATTCTGGCGATGGCAGTCCATAAGAAGAGGACTTCTGTAGGCACTTCTAGCCCAAAGACCAGTGTCGTGCAGCCGGTTCCTGACTGTTTGATGTGAAATTCGACGAGCTCCTGGCATTGGCTGGACTGTGGAGGACGCAGATGCAAATCGATTCCTAAGGTGACGCAGCTCTATGGAGCGGTCTTCGGCAGCAGTAGTGATTCTGGGTCTTCCACTGCGCGCCGGTCTGCCACTGAGCCAGTTTCTTGAAATTGCCTCCAAAAGAAACTAGTGGTGCTTCTAACCACATTAAATTCTCTGACTACTACAATTTGTGACTGTCCAGCCTGTAAACGTTCGACGATGATGAGTCGTTGTTCTGCAGTGAGATGAGCCATACATGTGCATTGAATTTTCAACTGAATTTATTCGAGGAGCGGCAATCTTTTATAGGCATTCAATAATATGGTCGCAAGCTTTATGTTCAGTAAGATTCACGGGATTATCACTGCCAACGAGCGCTTGTCGACGTAACTAGGGGTATTGGGATGCTGCTGCGTTGACACTCTTTATGGAATGCACGCTGACACACCGTGAACATAACTCGTTACCTCAGAGTTATAGAATGGCATCATGTATTGTTTCTATGCGACACAACCACTGGTAGATTCAGTGTTACATCTACACATACAACATTGGTTCACACACCTATTGTAGTACGTCCTGCTATCCAGGCTATCTAATCACCTACAATGGTATACACACAATTCTTCTAACCCCTACTTACAGTTCCGTTAAAAATGGCCGCAGGCGCTTACATTCACAGGCCGGCAACCTCTACACACGACACCACTTGGCTTCGTGCTGTACAGTGAATATGTCCGCCCGCCTGGTCGCGGCAACGCTGTTCTCAGCCATCGGTACACGCTTAAGATATCTAGCGTACACTCAGTTACTTGCCGTCGATGTCTCTCGACGTTTCATTCCGACAGTGGAGATTAAGTTCTCGGCTCCCTGCCTGGTCATACGATGTGTACCTAATCGTCTCCAGCTCTCCGACTGCCGTCTTTGTTTCCCCCTTTCTCGACCTTTCCTATCACGTGGCCTAATCCTCGCAATTCTATTGGCCCTTACGAATAACCGCTCCCCGGTGTATTTCTTTCCTCTGATCACCCATGACAATTAATCCTACCGTTGTTCTACAGTAATTTACTCAACCAGACTTTACTTAACCAGACTCATGGCATATGCCCCCCCCCCCCCCCCCCACGGACGGATGGACGGACGGACGGATGGACAGACAGACAGACACACGGGCGGGTGGGCCGGTGGGCGGGCGGGCGGAAGGACGGACGGACGGACGGACAGACAGACAGACAGACAGACAGACAAACAGACAGACAGACGGATAGATAGATAGATAGATAGATAGATAGATAGATAGATAGATCCCCGCCAGGGGCATGGCGAAGCCGGGCCGTGTCCTCTGGTATTTTATATATATATATATATATATATATATATATATATATATATATATATATATATATATATATATATATATATATATATATATATATATTCTTCTTCTTCTTCTTCAGCGTTCCGAGCCTTTGCTGCAGATACAATCCGTCTCCAGTCGTCTCTCTGGTTGATCTTCTCTTGCCAGTCCAAGTGATTCCAAGTGATTATAGATCTGTATATATATTATCTCTCCGCCGTCTTCTTCGTCTAGCTTGGGGTCTGCTGTCATTTATTTCTTGATGGTAAGCGAGTTTTGTTTCCCTATTATCTTCCATTCTTTCTATATGCCCCAGCCATTGTAGTCTATTAGCCTTCATGATACCAGTGATCAGCGGGGACTTAAACAGATCATACATGTCTTTGTTACTTCTTCTTTTCCACTCTCCAATTTGTGTATCCCTAATGGGTCCAAAGATGCGTCTTAAAACTTTGTTCTCAAAGGTTTGTTGCAAGGCTTCGTCTCCTTTCGTTGTACTCCATGTTTCAGTGCCATACAGCACAACTGGTCTGATCAGTGTTTTGTATATTGTGATTTTGGTGTTGCGAGATAGCGCATTTGATTTTAGCAGATGTTGTAGTGCATAGTATTTCTTATTTCCAGAGTTGATTCTAGTTTGTATTTCTTAACTTATGATGTTGGAGCAGTTGAAGATTCTACCCAGGTACTGTATGTTTCCGTTCTTTTGGTCATATTGTCTATTTGTATGTGGCCAGAGTTTTTAGCCATTCCTTCTCTTGAGATTACAATATATTCTAGTTAGTTAGTTAGTTAGTCGACAGATCATCCTCGTTGCACATCGGACCATTCAGTCCATAAGTGCTCGGATCCCCTCCTCAGCAAATCCCGCAGCGTGTAGCGGCTAACGACACCAGTTCTGTGTTGGTTTATCAATCTTCTTTGGCTTCCTGCGTAGTGTTCTTGTTTATCTTGGTTGATAACCAGGCCCATCTGTTGGGCTTTTTCCTTTAAGTGAGTCAATATATCCAATGTCTTTTGTTCATTTTCCCCTATAATATCTATATCATCTGCGTAACCAAGCAGCTTGGATGTTCCTCCAATATCACATTCCTCCTTTACCTTCCTTACAACTTTCTCTAGAGCCAGATTGAAGATTAGCGGCGATAGTGCATCACTCTGTTTCAAGCCAGATGTTATTTGGAAGGGGTATGATTTCCTGCCTTTATATGTTACTATATTATAAGTATCTTCCATGCATAGTCTGGTCATGTTGATTAACTTCCTTAGTATTCCAAATTTCCGCATAGCATTCCATAGACTATTCCTATGGACACTATCATAAGCCTTTTTAAAATCCACAAAAATGTTATGGAGATCTCTTTTATATTCCCAATTTTCTCGGCTATTTGTCGTAAGATAAATATCTGATCTATTGTTGATCTGTTTTGTCTTTAAAAAAACCCGACTTGTAGTCGCCTAATATGTATTCTGAATATGGTTTTAGTCTATTTAGTAATACTGCGGATATTATCTTATAGCTTGTGGACAGTAGTGATATTCCTCTATAATTTTCACACTGGAACTTGTCTCCTTTCTTAAAGATAGGTATCAATAATGACTCTTTCCAGTCATGGGGTAATTTCTGTCCTCCAGATTTTTATTATTAGTTCGTATAACTTTAGATGTAATGCATGGCCACCTGCCTTTATAAATTCAGCAGCAATTCCATCAGTCCCAGTTGCCTTATTGTTTTTAAGTCGTGTGATTACATATAGGATTTCTTCAAATGCAGGTTCTTCAATTTGTGGTTCACACGTTAGAACCTCTACCTGTGGGAAAGTATTACTTGGAGCTTCACAATTTAGTAATTCAACAAAATATTCTTTCCATGTGTTGCACATTTCCTCATTGCTATTTATCATATTTCCATTTTTGTCTTTTAAACCATATGTGTTGTGTTGGTGCCCTCGTTTCATTGACTTCAGTTCTTTAGAAATACTTTCTGGATTCGTTTTTCTGGTGATTAGTTTCCATATCTTTGATTATATTACTCATATATTCTCGCTTCTGCTGTTGAACTATTTGTGTAGCCTCTTTACATGCATTTCTATAATGCTCTTCCTTTTGGATGTTGTTGATGTCATTTAACCATACATGTCAGGCATTCTTCTTCCTAATGACTGCTTCTTCACATTTTTGATTGA
Organism: Cepaea nemoralis; assembly: GCA_014155875.1. NCBI lineage: Eukaryota > Metazoa > Mollusca > Gastropoda > Stylommatophora > Helicidae > Cepaea > Cepaea nemoralis. Next base: position 221,038 of record JACEFZ010027622.1, on the reverse strand, counting down.
ACCATCTGTTCTTTCTATGTGTGGTTAACACACCGAGACATTCTTCTGCGGTAGATGGAATTGTATTCTTGATGTTCAACCAAGTTTGGTCAACGCTTTCATCCAACGGGTGTTGTAGAATTTCAAGTTTACATTTTATTTCATCGGCAAATTTCTCTTTGACTGTAATTTCTTGTAGTTTTTCTCTGTTACATGTTGGGTGTAACCTTTGTAGTTTAGCATAGAAAGCTCTCTTAAGTTTTATTTTAAATTTTGCCCCAACGAGGATGTGGTCGCTGTGGCACTCAGCTCCTCTATGGCTTCTAACTAGTTGTATGTTTGATGCATTTTCGTTGTTAATTAAAATGTGATCTATTTGATTATAGGTTCTCTTGTCACATGATTTCCAAATTTGTTTATGTATATCCTTTCTTTGCAGTCTGGTACTGCTGATCTGCAGTCCTTTGGCTTCTGCCAGGTTGATGACTCTCCATCGATTATCATTTGAAGTTGTATGTAGGCTTTCCATACCGGCAACATTTTTATTAGTTTGCTCTCTACCTATTTTTGCATTGAAGTCTCCCAGCACAATCAGGATGTCCTGTTTGGGGGTGTCTTCTATGACATCTTCTAGATCATTAAAAGTCTTCTTTAACGTCATCTTCTTTCTCTTCAGTAGGTGAATGTACATTAATCATCGTTATATTTTTCCATCTACCTTTTATTCGTAATTTACTAATCCTGTCATTAACAGCTTTAAAGTTTAGAACATTCCCCCATAGCTCTTTGTTTTTAATGACAAATCCTGTTTCTAATTCATGTTTATTTTCGTGTTTCCTCCATATATTATAATCATTCCATTTTGCTCTAAAGTACCCTATCCTGGCAACCTTATTTCTTGAATTGCTGTTATATCCATTTGATATTCAACCAGCTCCCGGGTTAGTTCTTCGGCCGCTCCAGCTCGATATAGTGTCCGTACATTCCATGTTCCAAATCTCAAGAGTCCTTTAACGTTCCAAGGTCGATGTCCAAATAAGTCAGTCCGAATTCGAGGCTCATGTATCTGTTTCGTAACAAAATAGTATTTACAAAGGTGGGGATGTTAACCCCACGCTTCAACCCCCAACTTGAAGGACCAGGGTGTTTCTCTTTGTCTGTTCTCTACCCTTTGACCTGTCCGGATTGGGAGGCCCTGCTGGTAGCTACGCTACCGCCGGCACAGATCTCAGGGTCATTGAGAAACTCAAGCTCCCCCACCACGACAAGGTGGAAACACCATTGTCGACTGAGAATGGGCAGGAGAAACCAGACTTTGAGACCCACGATTGCCAGCTGCGAGGACAGGAAACCGAAGATAAGTGGCAGAACATCTGTCTGCCACAACAGTACAACTACTAATAGTAAAACCAGTCTAGGCACAATAGGCAGACAATGAGTTAAACGTTATAATAAATATACCAGATAACCAGATCACACCGAATAGAATCAAACCAGATATTTGTTTTTGCATATCCATTTTACAGGACATCACAGTAATTACCAGCATTTCTGCCGCTGTGATCTCTTGGCAAGTTTACGTTCATTAGTTTGCCATTGCTTTCTGAACAATCGGAACCGATACCAACGCAATCCCAAAGCAACGCCGTCTACTGCCAAATCGCATGCAGCTGTGTTTCAAACGTGGATATACGGGAATACGACTCGCATCTGTAAATCCTTTACCATGGAGACTGGCTAAACTAGATATTAGTATTTCTTAGTATAATAATCCGACAGGGGCACATGTAAAACCCCTCATCTTTGTCGGTGTTTCTCCCGTGGAGATGACTTAGTGTTTTACTTAATAAATATTTGTTGTAGATTTAAACTCTTATCAAACGAATCTGATTTAATATTTCTTAAGTTTAGAATAGTGATCTAATGAGAAAGTGCGGAAGTCGTAACTGTATTATTCGTAATCGTATCTCCGTGTTGTGAGAAAGTGTAAACCTGGGGGATCTTTTACTTCCCAAGCATAGTGTACCTGGATATCGCTGTCAATCTTACCTCCCTTAGCCTGGTCACTATTGAGAAGTTTAGATCAGTTTTGGGGCCTGCACTTTCATAGAGCCTAGATTTACGAACCATATCGATCTCTTCTTCAGCAGTGAATAGTCTTTCATTTCAGGTAGTGTTCTTGTCCTTTCTTTTGTGAGAGAAATCTGTCATTAGTGTGCCACAACGCTACAGCTGTCTTCCTCCATCTCTCTTTCCACAATTATTTCGTCTTCACAACATTCCAGTGTTTGTTTCTCATAACGTGGCCGAACACTGAAGACCGCATCTTTCTCATGGTTATGATATGTTGTCTTCGCGACTTGGCCTCCCTGCAAATGTCCAGACATTTTCTAATATGTATGGAAAAGCCACTCCGCCAGTGTGTGACCACGGCCCTTGGGGGAAGCATGGAATGCTAACACTGTAGCCTGGCATGTATGCCGCAGGAGGCCACTAAGATTGACTGGGCTACATCATCCCGTGGACAATGTTAGCTACAGAATCCAGTCATTCATGAACACATTTAGAATAATGGGGAGGGGGGGGGGGTGAATAAACAAAAATAACAACTCAGCCAACTAAGAGGAAAGGGGGATCTTTTCGAAGAAGAGAAGAGATATAGAGAAAGTTGCAGGGAGGTGTGGATCGTCGAATTTATTCCTTTCTCTAGAGAAATCTTCAGAATCTGCTCCTGGAATGTCAGAACTGGGATGGGGGGAGGGGGGGGGGTCGGGAAATACAGGAAAGGAGGAGGGAAAATATGACAGGACTTTCAGTTTGGGGTTATGCGAAACAGGGGGAGTGGAGGAAGCAAAAACCTTCTAAGCACAGGTGAAACGGTGCTGTTCTCAGTCCAATCAGAGGCAGACTGAGCGACATGATACGGAGGAACTGAGACGATGGCATGGAGGACTATCATCAGCAGAGTTGATCCAGAACACCGAGGACCAAGATCTGTGGAGAGACATGGACGCCTGCGCCAGATGGCAAGGCACATGATGATGATGATGATGATGATGATGATGATGATGATGATGATGATGATGATGATGATGATGATGGTTACCAATCATGGCCGGAATGTATCCCCAAAAGTCGAGATTGTAAAACAAAACACGTTTACAGGGTTCACTACAAGCTAAAGTACAGCCTAGTCAATATGACAGATCATGAACTATCCTGAAACTTACCTTGGCACCCATGTATGAGAACGGTAATTACAGAATCTGAGACAAACCGAATCTGTAAACACAACTGTGTAGTGGTAGTTGGCAGATGTGGAGGCTGTGTTCAACCAGCGAGACTGCAACTGCTGAATGGTTCAACAATCACTATCGCTGTGTCGTGTAGCGAGCGTCGCCATCTACAGCTTACAATATAATAGAAACTGGCTGACGTGATCTTGCCTTATATATATGCCTGCCTCACTGCCTAACTTTCCCGGGAAACTCGGCCCTCCTCCCTTTCTTTTCCAGAAAGCATATTTCCCGACAGACAGCTAATCTCTAGTAAGGCTATCACAAATACATGTACGGGTAATGATGGGCGTTCAAAGTGGGGAAAGGAAACAATTAGATATCAGAGAATGTACTATAGTATGTCCACATTTGTTTGCCTTCATTCACGATCAATTATTTTGAAAACTGTCTGTTACATCGTTATGAAATTTTTCCAGCCGTCTTATATTTACCCCCACCCAAGGAATATGTCTTTGATAGGTCCAAACACAACTTAAATCATTGAAAGCGGCGACATTCCTTTGATGTTTTGCTGAACAACTAGTGATTTTTCGTTAACAAAGTTATTTTTACGGTAATGGGAGACCTGTCAATTCTGATGACACACAGAGGCGTATCCGGATTCGTATGGGAGTGGGTGCAATGAAAGAATTAGCTTAAAATCGACAGGGTCGGCTGCATTGCACCGGGTGTTTATCCCATATGGCTCAGTTTCTTTCCGCAGCGCGGAAAGCGTCGCACAAAGCACGAAATCCGTAGTTCCAACGACGACCCTCGGGAGTCTCCGAAAAAATGCACTCGTGAAATGAAGGACGCGGCCCGGAATCGAACATACAACCTTCGAAGCCCGAGTCAGACGGCTTGACCACTTCACCACGGAGAATCCCGAGAGGGGTGCAATGTGTAATATTAGTAAAGACAGAGAATTTACAGAGGCACGGGGTAAATAATTTGTAAATTAACAGGAAAGTAGAAGGAATATATTTCTTACCTTATTTTTCATTTCCTTCTTGTTTCTTCAGCTGATGCTGACGCTGTAATGTTTAGGGCCTGCAATTCGTCTGAATAGTTGGAGCAAAATATCCCAGTAAGTGTGTACGTAGATTAAGGTCTGCGATCTGCTCAGACCTTAATCTGTGTCGGACGATTCCAGTAGGTTGATGATTGCTCTCGGTTGCATAAAATTCAATCCATCCTTTCTCCAATAGTCCTCTTCCTCTTTCAACACATGGTCCTGACGTTTTTTCCAGTAACTTTTATCAATATTTAATAGCGCGGACAGACAGACAGACAGACAGACAGACAGACAGACAGATAGACAGACAGACAGACAAGACAGACAGACAGATAGAAAGAAAGGTAGGCAGGTAGGTAGGCAGAAAGGTAGGTGGGTGGGTGGGTGGATGGCTGGCTGGCTGGCTGACTGGGTGGGTCGGTCGGTCGGTCGGTAGGTGGGTCGGTCGGTGGGTCGGTCGGTCGGTCGGTGGGTGGGTGGGTGGGTCGGCCAGCAGGCAGGCAGGCAGGCATAAAGACAGATAGATTAGATAGATAGATAGATAGATAGATAGATAGATGGATAGATGGATGGATGGATGGATAGATGGATAGATAGATAGATCGATAGATCGATAGATAGATAGATAGATAGATAGATAGATAGATAGATAGATAGATAGATATATAGATAGATGGATGGATGGATGGATGGATGGATAAATGGATGGATGGATGGATGGATAGATAGATAGATAGATAGATAGATAGATGGATGGATGGATGGATGGATGGATAGATAGGATAGATAGATAGATAGATAGATAGATAGATAGATAGATAGATAGATAGATAGATAGATCGATAGATAGATAGATAGATAGATAGATAGATAGATAGATAGATAGATAGATAGATAGATAGATAGATAGATAGATAGATAGATAGATCCCCGCCAGAAGCCGGGCCTTGTCAGCTAGTTTATTTATATAATCACGTTTCATGAAAGAACCCCCATTTGGAGACACCTCTGAATCTTCGCGCTGTTTGTTTCAAAACGGTAAATCACGTGAAAATTTTAAAAATGCGGGGACGTGTCTTGGTGAAGCTGTAATACTGTTAAAATCATGGACGTAATCTCTAAGCCGTAATTAATATACTGCATATAAACTAACTTTGAAATCTGCTGTAAAATCTCCAGAAAATTTTTTTTTTGTTGGGTGGACATAATGATAAGGTTAAATACTACATCTCATCATTTTCCCTCAGTTGGTTACTGAGATATTGAATTTTATATTGAGGCAACAACAAAAAAACACACTATAGATATTATATTGATTGAGCATGCAGGGATTCGAACCTGACGACTATCAATGGTGGCAAGAGAAGTTACGGCTGCATCATGATATAATAATAGAAAATAAAAACAGGTGTGTGTGTGATTCCTGCGAGAATGTGAGAAATACTAAACACAGGCACAGCGAAATGTGTGAAGAAGTGACAGATACTAAACACAGACACAGTGAAGTGTCCGTATTTACTTTATCTCACAGAAACAGCGAAGTTTCCATATTTAGTTAATCTCACAGACACAGCGAAGTGTCCATATTTAGTTTATCGCATAGACACAGCGAAGTGTCCATATTTAGTTTATCTGACAGACACAGCGAAGTGCCCGTATTTAGTTTATCTCACAGACACAGCGAAGTGTCCGTATTTAGTTTATCTCACAGACACAGCGAAGTGTCCGTATTTACTTTATCTCACAGCAAAGTGTCCGTATTTACTTTATCTCACAGACACAGCGAGGTGTCCGTATTTCCTTTATCTCACAGCGTAGTGTCCGTATTTAGTTTATCTCATAGACACAGCGAAGTGTCCGTATTTACTTTATCTCACAGCGAAGTGTCCGTATTTAGTTTATCTCACAGACACAGCGAAGTGTCCGTATTTACTTTATCTCACAGACACAGCGAAGTGTCCGTATTTAGTTTATCTCACAGACACAACGATGTGTCCGTATTTAGTTTATCTCACAGACACAGCGTAGTGTCCGTATGTAGTTTATCTCACAGACAAAGCGTGGTGTCCGTATTTACTTAATCTCACAGACAACGCGAAGTGTCCGTATTTACTTTATCTCACAGACACAACGATGTGTCCGTATTTAGTTTATCTCACAGACACAACGCAGTGTCCGTCTTTCGTTTATCTCACAGACACAGCGAAGTGTCCATATTTACTTTATCTCAAAGCAAAGTGTCCGTATTTAGTTTATCTCACAGCGAGGTGTCCGTGTTTACTTTATCTTACACACACACTAAAGTGTCCGTATTTAGTTTATCTCACTTTTCCGCAACAGTTACATATACCTAACCAGTCTAAGCCGGTCATCGTGGGGAAGGCATATACGTAACTTTTTATTTCCAATTGATTGATTGATTGATTGATTTAGGAACCGACATCACAGCATTCGGGGCATTCCCATAAGCGCTCCGTCCCCATCCGCAGTGTCGTAGTAATCCTTTATTACTTTAGTGTCGTCCCTGGAGTGAGGGGAATCAACACCCACATTTTAATTAACCCAATATTATTGTCCTAGAGAAACCATCAGAATCCGTCCACAAAACTCCTTCAGTCTGTAGACACCTCTTTCTTACTCTCACTCACCCCTGGATCATGCCCCCTCTCATTCTTCCCCAACACAACATACTCAACGACTCTAGCTTTAACAAATAAATACAACAAATAATTTATTAAAACAAAGAGTATGTGTGTGAGAAGTGTGTGTGTGTGTGTAATGTTTAGAATGTGTGTCGAATATACTAATGTGTATGTAGAATCAGACCAGTGAATCAGGAGCAAAGTCTGTTACATCACTGTGCTGAGCATAAAACAGCACCATGTATTCCGGACAGAAAACCTCACCGAGAAGATGTTTCTCCGTCCACGTGATGACTTCCTCCGATCACTCTCGAACACTCAGGACGCTGGTCATCAATGATCGACAATGTCCAGTCTTGGTCTTCACTCTAACACACACTATGAATTTACTCTGTTCAATAATGTTCGTTGATCAGAGAATCTTTCCAATAACTTAAATGCCACATTGGAAAATCTAACTGTTCATAAGTCACTGGTTATACGATTTTCCCCATATTAAAAAGCAACCTATTAATGTTCCAGGTAGTTATGTGTATTGGTATATGTGTTAATTATAGTGTTCTGAATCTTCGGTGATGTAGCATATCACTCAAGGAAAAATCACACATATGTTCATCAAGTCCTGCTCAGCAGAAGTCAGGTTTTCTGCAGACCAACTAGGCCATGAGCCCAGTGTACAATCCTCTCAGTAACCTCTGTCTTCCATCTGTGAGACATCATTTTTCGTTAACTTTGATACTAACTTCTTGGTAGTATATCGTAGCACCATCAACAAGTGGACCTGTAAGTGGAACCATATGCCTATTCCGGTTGATGATTGAGATTATGCAATCACAGACTGGATCTATGTCCGCCGATAAATATCAACACTTTGACACTATAGTCTCTTTCAATTAACACAACTCGGTGTCGTCAACTGGCTTGAAGTAGCTCCCGGGTGGGCAACCACTCAGCCAAAATCATTTTCTCCTACTGGGGTTTAGTTCTGGGTGCAGTTTGAGATCCCATACCTCTGTCAGATGGGACTAATTACCACCCCAGATCCCAGAGAGAAAACATGGAACTAATGTCTTTTATGCTGATTTAAGATACCGTCCCGGATACTCAAGAAAACAGCCAAGAAGTGGCTCGTTGAAGATAGAATATATCTATATAGATTGGGCTGTACTTGGTATCACCAGAAGTGAGAAAGGAGGAGTTAAGTTATGCAACGTAATCTGGTTACTTATGACTGCATATGCAAGGTACCTCCCTGACATATATTCCTACTTCTGGACAATATGTGTGAACCCCCACTAAATGATACAATGATGTGTGTACTTATTTAAGCTACACAAACATTTATAGCATTTAGAATTGATAAGGACAACTGAGCTTAAAATACAACAACTGTGTTTATTATGTCTAGTCTTGATGATCATATGATGTTGATGATGATTGTAATATGGTATAAGTAACTTAAGAGGTCACATAGGTCATGCTTCCCCCAGTGAGACGCAGTTCATTGTCAGATTGAAGGAGTCCAAATTGGTCCCTTCACAAGGCTAAGTCACTTCCTGATATGGGTTGTTGACTGTCCATTGCTCCTAAGAGATCTGGAATGAAACAAACGGAGATGGGTAGTATCTACGTCTACACATCTCAAACACATATGTCTATACATTCATATAAACATACATTCAAGTCATAATATATGATGGTATGATGATATATGATGGCATGTTACATAAACATATATCAATTCTAAATAAATAAATATATATGTATATATTCATAAACCCATTTAGAACATCTATAGCTCAAAACATACATATTCACATACATTTATGTAATGGAGTGTTTCCCATATAAGTTCACCTCACTTACTCGCCCCCTTTCTGATTCATTCATACTGTCTTGTCGGAAGGACTGGTCGCACAGTCCTGTCGAACATTAAATGCCTTGCCTGAATCTGTCTGGGATATTGAATGACCTAAGTCATGTCTGTCCTCATGCAGACATCATGCAGACAAGGTGAACTGGTGCCATTCCTCAAACCAAGTGGTTTCACCACAATCTTGGTAGGCACTCAAAGTGTTGGTCCAAATATTCAATGTTAATTGGACGCTATCAAGAGACTGGTAGCTCTCAGGAATTTCTCCTAAGTAGTCAGTCTCCCCAATGTTTTAACATCATACAGGATGAATCTAAATGAATCTCCTGTACATGCATAAGCCACACGCTCATGTAGCTTGGATAATGGATTTCTCCAAATTATCACATACAACAAATCAGACAACCAAGTGGTGAATGAAAGAAGAAGGTAGTTCTCAGTGTAATAGTAAATCTAGAACTGGAACATTAAGTACAAAGAAAATCCACGAGTGTAAAGTTTGGGAGAATAAACAGAACAAGAAAACTACACAGGCTCAGACTAGCAGAGACTGATCAGAATAATGGTATTACCTGGGTTATAGCTAGGAAATCCTGTCATACGACGTTGTATCGAAGTAACAAAACGAGAGGGTAATCTCTCACCAGAAATTAAAATTCCAGCTTCCCTGGTACGCTATTGTGACTGCATCTGAAGTCTTGCTGGCCATGCTTGTAGTTTTATTCTCTTCATCCCTGGATAGTTTCCACGTTGGCTAATTAGTCTCCCATTTTCATTAACTCCGCCTATTTTTCCATGTACGATGACGGGATGGATTAAGCCTCAAACTCTTCTCACCCCTCCTATATTCCTGTGCACGGTAGTTTCATCTGTCAATCAAATTGACTGATGTTCCGCCACGTGTCTGAAACAATGCTTTGGCCCATGCAACAGACGTTGCGTCATACCTACATTCCAATCTGCTGGTGCCTCCTCACTTTCCCAGGGATTAACAAGCTTTATCTCCTGGGTTACGACGAGGTGTAAGGCCTGCATTATATTGCCGTCTTACAATCACCCGTCTGTCCGCTGAACTCGCTTGTAGCGGCAACTACAAACGTTTTCTGTCTCCGCAAAGTCTGGCTCTTATCTCCCATTCTGCCGTGGCTGGTTCACACGTTAGGTCCCGTTGAACTAAGGTGTTAGGTGTCAGTCCCTATTCCAACCACAGGATTGTAAACTAACACGTCAATCTCAACTGACTGGCTCCGCGATGTATCAACGTCGTCCCCAGCCCAGATTTCACACTTTGCCGTCTTTCTCTTCCTTTGTACTGAAAACAGTGAGTTTTCAACCTTTGATAGCGCCAGCCGACTGGTGCCGTGGTGTCTGGGTTTTACGTTTGATCTGGACATCAAAGCTTTCTCAGACCCAGCATTACATAAATGATGGGGTGTGCGTGGTCAAAATGTATTTTTCTCTGGTTTTCAATCTTATTGCATTTCTATCAGGTTCTGGTGGACATTTATTCTTTTAGAGAATGATAGAAAAATATTGTGGGCTCTGTAATTCCTTTCAAACTTGTGTAATTCTGATGCTGCCGGGGCTGTCCCGTCACACTCGGAATACTGCGCCGATCTTTAACACTTCAGAACCTTTGGTCGACTAACTCAAACTTGGTTACCGCAACTGGTTTTAAATCGGGGATTGAGTGACATCACAAAAAAGTGTAGACGCTGATCAGTCCAGAGTCTGGCTTTCTCCCTGTTTTTAGACTGACTGGAATCACCCCGCCGTCTAGTTTGCTTTCATCGGGGAAATCTTTGTCTCGTACAACAGAAGTCCTGTCTGTCTGTGAGCCAGGGGATTTTTCCCCACATCACAGAATCCATCCGACGTCTGTCCAGACATTCCGTCTACAACTTCAAAGGCTGTCTACCGCCTTGCAGACGGATGGCGCTATTGTTCGTTTCTCGAACAACCCACATCATACAGAAATGCCGACCGTGTGCAGACAGTTTTCGCGACGTATTTTGTTCCTCAGTCCCCTACTCATCAAAGGATTGCCTGTTTTTGTAGACGAATGTCGGGTCTTGTTTGTCATCGATCGAAACTATTAAGTTTTTCAGCGACACGCAGCAGCCAGCGAAGAGTTCCAACACTAATAGTACCAGTAGCAATCTGATTATATGTCCGTCTCGCCTTTCCTCTGATCGTCGATCGTCGGCCAGATCCCCTCGTCACCCCTCGCTGTCGTATTCTTGCCAGACCATGGTGATCCATTTGCTCCTCCGAAGTGTACACGTGCACCCACAAGGCCGCAGCCACGTATGCCTTATCATGCATCAATACTCCACCAAGTTTTGCAGAGCCAGCCAATCTGTCTGTCTGTTCATTCTCCAGCACACCAGCATGCCCCGGAGAAAAGATCCAGACGATGCTTGTCACCCGTGACCTCCGAAGCGAAGCAAGCCACTCTGCACGAAGCTTGCCTGTTCTCACCCTACTCAGCATGCTTTCAGAGTCAGTTATTTCCAGTTGTCAATGGTGACATCTCATCACCGAGTGAACAAGTGTACTTCGAGGAATGAGGCTTTTGAGGCCTATAAGCCTCCCGAAACCAAAACTAGTGGTACGTACTGGATTCGTAACCAGTCATTTAAGAAACAACAAAAGGTCTCAGTAATTGTAACAAGACCCCCGGAGCTTGGACAGATAAGTTACTATAGTTAATATCCCCAGCCTTTGCTCCGACCACCCCAATAGGACTTTACATCTACAAGGCCCCACACAAGCCGGGACAGCTGACCTTCCCCTCCCCACCTATGGATTCCTACCCACAGGGGGCTCGGACAAGACAACAGTCATACTAGTACTCAAAGCCATGGCTAACAAAGCAAAATTTAATTTCTGAATACGTCAACTATAACTCAGAGAGGGATGGCTGAAAAGCCTGGATAGAAGACAATATGTACACTGGCTGCTAGAGAACAGCGAGAAGATCTACAGATGATCAGTCATCATCATGGAGCATGTGACTTCAGTTCGTGCTGTCGTCCCGTCGTGGTTAACGACTCACCCGAGGAACCTCCAGTGCAAAGGAACTCCAAGGCGTAGACCCTTCCAGAGTTCTCTCCTCCCACTGTGATTAAGATCTCGGACTGGTCAGGCGTATGTCTGATACCTGACTGACACTTCACCAAAGTTCGCTGGTCATCCCTCGATGACGTAATAACTCACAAGTTCCACTCCGCTGATGACGTATGGGCCGACCCTAGAATTCTAGATGTCCCCAACTGAAGATAAGTACTGTAGCACAATACACTAGTATATAAGAGCCTGGTTGCTCTTCGGCATCTCAAGTTCATGGGATGAACTTATCTGCAACCTATAACTGGAGCGCTGGCTCCATATAACCACACTGTCACAATTGAATGCTCCAACAGGTGAATGTAAGAACTCAACATATTCACATGTCTCTATTCTACACAGTTCTGTAGGTATCTACTACCTTCACAGCTTACAGTGTCACTGTCCACCAACACCTAGGAATAGGGTAGATCCCTACCCGAACAAGAATGTCCCTCTGGTGTTCACGAAAATAGCAAACCACTGTTGTAGGTCACTTGACCAAGTTCAGGTTTCAGTAAGGATCACAACTGTAGATTCACACCGTAGTTTAAATGAATTATACACTGGATCCTCATTACGACCCAGCCGGGCCGGAAACATAATAAACTGGCCATCGTCGTGACTATTAAACAGAGTTCACTCTCATCAACACAACTGGAACTCATTTCCTTGAGAGTACACAGGTCACCACTGAGTTATCTTAGAACTGCACCAGTACCTTACCGGTGTGAACAAGAGACGCTTCAGTCCTAGACCCTACCCGGATCGGTTGACTAAATCTTCGTCGGACTCGTCGCGGCGGTCTTAGCTTAGACCCGCCGTAACCTTCTAAACTCAGATTCTCTCATGTGTTGACTTTGGCAGATTCAGTTGACAGCTCCCAGTATTGCCTCAAACATCACCTTGATTGGCACTGGAATGAGCTGGTCCCATTGAGTTTATGGTCTAACTCATGAATCTCCATCATATAACAGATCCTGAAACATGGAGGTCGGTGTGAGTACTCAACTACAACTAGGACTAACCTGCACCTCAACCCTAACACATGCATCAGAGTAATATACATATATCATATATGATATACTAGATCATAATAATATTAGATCACCTCTTAACTACAAGGTATAGGCATGAGGGTGCGAGAGAAAGCTATAGTACACACGTGTATAGTCAAGTAACTCGTCTGGGCAACATCTAGCCCGATAGCACCAGAGTAGACTGTTCGACTCTGTCAAAATATCCTGCTACCTGGTGTTATTCAAATTATCCATTTCTCTTCCAACCACAACCATAGAATACACCTACTTATCTTTCAATGTAGAGGTTACATTATCTAGGAGGTGTCCAGCCGGACATATCCTCCTCACATACATAACTCAACAATTAATTAATCACTTAACCCATTGATCAATTAATTAAACATAACTCATTAATGACTATATAACACTAGCTGACCCGGCCCGGCTTCGCCCAGGCCCTGGCGGGGATCTATCTATCTATGTGTCTGTCTGTCTGCTTGTCTGTCTGCTTGTCTGTCTGCTTGTCTGTCTGTCTGTCTATCTGACCCGGCCCGGCTTCGCCCAGCTCCTGATGGGGAGCATCTCATTTAATTCATATAAGTAGTCATATAAGCTCCCGTTCCCGACTATCTGTCTGTCTATCTGTCTGTCTGTCTATCTGTCTGTCCAACCCGGCCCGACTTCGCCCAGGCCTGGTGGGGAGCATCTCATTTAATTCATATAAGTAGTCATATAAGCTCCCGTTCCCCACTATCTGTCTGTCTGTTTATCTGTCTGTCTGTCTGTCTCTCTGTCTGTCCGACCTGGCCCGACTTGGCCCAGGCCCCTGGTGGGGAGCATCTAATTTAATTCGTATAAGTAGTCAAATAAGCTTCCGTTCCCGACTATCTGTCTGTCTATGTTCGGCCCGTTCCCGTTAAAAATATAGATAAGATAGAAGAATAGATAGATTGATAGTAGAAAATATAATTGGAAGAGATCTATCTAAAGTAAACTTACCAAGATATCACGAACAGCCAATAAATGGTGGGCGGTGGGTTGACTGCAGAGTACTGAAAACGATATGCAACTAATTTTCTCTCACAAAAAATTTCTTTTCTTTTTAACGAACGAAAATCTTTCGCAGGCCCGTCCTACATTCTGCCCTTCTTCTCTATTTCCTCTCATACATTCTTTCATTCAACATCACTTATGAAGCAATTCTTTGGAAAAGTAATTTTTAACATGGGCATCATAAATACCCAATGTGGGTGTAACGCGCCATACATATGAGAATGTTTTAAAAAAAAATAATGTGCTGTTGAAGAAAAATAAAACGATGAGTTAGAAAATTTTCACTATTTAAACAGATGCATTATTTTTATGAAAACTATGAAAATGCCTTAAAGATTATATAATTATTTATTATAACTCACATGCCTGTAAATAACTGTAGACAAAGAGTTTATAAATCTTTGAAAACAATGCAACAATCTATATATACAATAATAGCAATGTTATTAAAAGTTATGCCCCTTGAAATAACTATTTTTATGTTAAGTCCCCTTGCTATATAGAAATGATAATGTAAATTTTAATATTAAATTTTAGTAAGTAAATAGCCGATTGTACACTAAAAAAACTATGACAGTTGGCTGTACAGGAATGAAAAGAAAACATGTAGAAAATTTCATTTTAATCGGACGGACCGTTCGCGAACGCATAAAGAACGGACCCACATACATTGTGTTTTATAGATATAGATTAATAAATTATCTACATCATAATTCATTAACGTAGCACTAACAAATTATTAAATCATGAATTGTTAATATCTAATTTAAAAACTCATAAACAAAGCGAATGCTTTTCCGCTCTGGGATCTCTTTATTAGTTGACCTTCTCTTGACGGTCATGTCTGTGCAGGTCTATCACAGATCTGGTGGCAATCCACCGAGTAATCTTTCCCACAGCTAGTGTGGAAAAGGAGCACCTTGGCGATTTAGACCACGTCATCCTGTTTGGAGCGGCATCCAGCCCCTCATCCCCTAAATCTTCAGTCCATCCTCCAGTGTTGACCTACTCGCTCGTGCCCCACTACGTCTTCCTAGTGGATATGTTCCCCCACTAACAAGGTCAGTTTTATAGAAGAGAAGAGCAAGAGAGGCATCCAGCAACGTTCTGTTCACAGCTCGGATAAGTAAAAAAGAACTGGCCTTTTTGACAGCACATCGCCTCGCTCTCGGTCGGGTATGTTAATTCAACCCTCGGTTACGAAAATCACTTTGGTCTGACAGGCCAAATAAACAGTCGGTCGGACTGGCCAAATAAACATTCGGTCTGGCAGACATTATACGCACGATCGGGTACGCATATTCCCTCAGGCAGGCAGACATATAAACAAGTAGTGACCTCATAAATCCACAGGTAATTCCTATCTGTCTCTATCAAGTAAATACAAAACATTTCTACATAGAGGTGGAATAGCACTGGCATCCTCACTTAGCAAATAATTACCTGCACATCCCATTGGAAATAAGAACACCTTGATTTCAGGAATTAATAAACACCACTGATATAAGGCATAAGTTACAGCCCTATTGTTTTTTAATTCGCATATCCTTTACAGGACATCGCTGTCAACAGCAGCATCTTTCAGCTGTCTGTTGATTTTTTTGGCAAGATTACGCTCAGTAGTTTGCCATTGCTTTCTGAGCGGCAGGCTCAGTTATCCCGCAGGTCACCAGCGGGGGTCGAACCGCTCCCAGTTCTCGCCCGCTACGAGACTCTGCGTGATACACAGGATTACGGAGAAAGTGTTGTAACCTCTCGGCCAGAGAGACCGGCAGCCCTATTCTAGCTAAGCAAATAACACATCACTGGCTAGCTCATGCTAATAACTCATCACTATTAATGCCTCTCACATTACACAGTTTAACTAATGTCAAAATTCCTCACAGCCCTACGTATGTAATCACTTCACAAGATAGTTAACACACATGCTATACAACTGTTAAATTACCCAAACCTACTTACACGTAGCAGTGATAACTTCATAGTACATTTCACTAACAATTGTAATCTAACATCCTTACAGTCTATCTCCTACAATAACATCAGTCCTACACAGCTGATTAGATGTGACAAATTACACACGCCTGATGTTTAGACGCACACACACACACACACATGTTAGTACAGGAGACATCTGACCTAAATATTTCCTAGCCGATCGATAGCTGCTAATTATAAATGCAGACAGGCGGCGGAAAATTCATTTGCTTCGCGGAGACAATTATTTCATTCGGCGATTAAAAGTATTTCGGCTGCCGGCGTTTTATTAAAGGACAATGGTTAACTAATATTGTATTAAGACATTATCTTAGATCAACGAGTCACCACTTTACTTGGCTGCACAGTGTCCCGCTCTGGCAAGCGACAAAAGACATCTTTTCTCTGCAGTCCGTAAATTACGGCTGTCTCTGGCGATAGATGGATGGCGACTGACAGCGGATAGCTAAGTGCGCAGTCACAATTACATCTCGGGCCTAGAGAATCCCATGGGTCACGGAGAAATTCAGAATCCCGTGTTCCCCGATGTAATTGTGGGTCCCACGTGACAGCAAACTGCACGTACGCACTCTGCCGAGTATATTCTAGGATCTAGAATTCACCCGAATTATGACGTCACGGACTATTTTCACAGGGTATTTCCCTAGCTAGGTTCCATATCGGAAGGGAGACAATTCGTCTTATTCCGACCAAAGGGAAATAATACAGAGGGCATACTGAAATCTGGTCCGTTTCGTCACAGTAATATTTGCAACCATGTAAAGTCCAACGGATTATATCAAGATAGACTAGAGCGCCATGCAGGAAACCAATGATGACGTCAGACGTTACACGCTGGGGGAGATATTGAGGAGAGAATCTGAGTACTTATGGATTAATAGCGCGATGTGCAATGATGATAATCTGTTGACTAACTAACTAACTAGGTCAACTGATATTTCTAGCAAGCCTAGATGACAATTTTTGAGATGTGGTTTCAACAGTCCTGTTCTGCCAAAAGTGTTCTTCAGTTGGTTGTCTGTTGTGTCATCACACAAGCACTACATCAGTGTCTCTTTTATTTTCTGTTCATGATTCTTCTGACCAGCCACATGTCCGATGCCTTGAACTTCTTCGCCATTTCATTGCTGATTGTCCAGTATTCGCATCGATACAGAAGAATAGAGCACACATAACGTTTCTTCTTCTTCTTCTTCTTCTTCTTCTTCTTCTTCTTCTTCTTCTTCTTCTTCTTCTTCTTCTTCTTCTTCTTCTTCTTCTTCTTCTTCTTCTTCTTTTTCTTCTTCTTCTCCTCCTCCTCCTCCGCCCCCAATCCTCCTCCTCTTCCTCCTCCCCCTCCATATCCATAATTTATATCACATGAAACAGATGTAGACCAGATTACTTTTCCCTGTTTTGAAGCAAATGTTTAGCTGTTATCATTGGTACCTTTCCGTCTTGACAGACGATAGTTTGGTACATTGTGCTTCAAAAAGGCATAATAACTACAACCCATGGTGGTAGCGAATGTGACTGATGAGACCAATTCGCGATGTAAATGTTCGTCTACAGTGGATGCATATGAACACATGGTCATTTCCACCATCATGCACCATCTTACGTCTCTCATCCTCTGTGTGTGCTTTATCTGCAATTATGTTCTCCTTTGTCTTTACTCCATTTCTGATAATTGCCCTCCATGCAACAGGTTCAGCAGCGACTTGCTCCAGTGTGCATTATCAATGCCTGTATCAATCATGTCCCGCTTACACACATCTTTGCATCGTAGTAGAGGCTGACCCTGAGATCTCCTACCCACTAGTAATTCACCAAAAAAAGATGTCCTTTTGTATTCTACCATCATCCATTCTACTAACATATCCATCTAAGTCTACGAAGATTGAGCTTGGACCAAACCGTCACACAACCTGATCTTTCCAATACATCAGTATTTGTGATTTTGTCTTGCCACTTAATAAAAAGTATTCTTCGCAGACACCTCATATGAAAGCTGTTTAAACGTTTTTCTTGGCGTGAGTAAGTTGTTCAGGTTTCACTGCCATAAAGAATAGTACTAAGGACACAGGCTTGGTAGACGAAGACTTTTGTATTTACAGTGAGCTTTCTGTTCTCCCGGATTCTTTTTGCTAACATATTCATTGTTGTTGCTTCCTTGCAACTCCTGATGTTGATTTCTTGATCTACGGATAATTTGCTATTTACCTCTGATCCTAGATATGTAAAATGGGCTACTGTCTCCATTTCGGTGCCTTCAATAAAGATTGATGGTACCCCATGTGGACATTGTGACATAATCTGTGTCTTCTTTTTGTTATTGTTAGACCAAATTCAGAACAAGCATTGGAGAATGCAAATAGTAGATGTTGTAATTCTTCATCAGAGTGGGTGGTAATTGCAGCATCATCTGCAAAAAGCAACTCTCTGTTCTGTACCCTCCTAACTTTGGTCTTGGGCTTCGATCTCTGAGCATTATAGAGGCCACCATCTGAGCGTGAGTGAATGTATATACCGTCATCCTGATCGCGAAAGGCATATTTTAGTAGAAGTGAAAAGTATATTCCAAAGTGGGTGGGGGTTAGTACACAATTTTGTTTAACCCCATGCTTGATTTCAAACTCTTCTGAAGTTGCACCAGCAAACTTGATTGTACCATTCATGCCTGTGTGGAACGATTCCACAATGGACAGAAAAGTTGGTGGGCAGCCAATCTTCTTTAGTGCCTTGAACAGACCCTCACGACTGACCAAATCAAATGCCCTTGTGAGGTCGATGCAGGCAATACACAGTGGTTGATTTTGTTCCCGGAATTTTTCATGCATTCGTCGCAATGAGAATATCATATCAATGGTAGACCGGTTCTGTCGGAAGCCGCACTGTGATTCAGGGTAGACTTGATCTCCTAGGACTTGAAGTCTACGCAGAACAATTCTGGCAAATACTTTTCCAACAATACACAGAAGTGAGATATCCCTATAGTTGTTGCAGTCGCTCCTATCGCCCTTGTTCTTGTACAGTGTTATGATGTTTGAATCTTTGAAATCCTGTGGGACTTGTCCTTCTCGCCAGCATAGCTCTATTAGCTGGTGGATCTGTAGAGTGAGTGTGTCTTGCCCACTCCTGATAACTTCTATTGGAAACTCATCCTTACTTGGAGCCTTGCCAGATGCAAGTTCATGTATAACACACATAACTTCTGTTATGGTAGGAAGTGTGTCCAGGTGGTCAAGAGTTGGCAGGGCCTCTATGGCGTTGAGGGCATCATCCGCTAGTTTGGTTTCACTTGAGTAAAGCTCTAAATAGTACTTTACCATCTATCCATCTGCTGTTTCTTATCAGTGATGATTTCTCCAGCCAAGGTTTTCAGTGGTGCACTTCTTTTGATCATTGGACAATTGGCTTTCTTTATTCCTTCATGCATGTTTCTGATGTTTTCCTTATCACTTGCGTTTTGAATGGACTCACATAACATGATCCAGTTGTCATTTGCACACTACCTGACAGCCTTTTGCACATCCTTCCTAACTTGCTTCAGCTCACTCAGAGTGTTACGCGTTGTTCTTTCCTTGTTTCTTAAGAGAGCTATCTTCTTTTTATCAATTAAGGGCTACAGTGTCTGGCTGTTTGCTGCAAACCTGTCCTGCCTCTTATGATCCACAGTGCCGTAAACCCTTACAGCAGTTTTATAAAGAGTTTCCTTAAGTTTACCCCACTTTTCACTTACTGTACAATTTTCCGATCTATCAGTGAAAGCGTCTTCAGGTTGCTGTTAAAACTCACGGACTTTTCGGGATCGTGAGTGTTAATAATATTAATCCTGGGGCTAGATTTATGTTTAGCTGTGTAGATTATCGTTAGTCTCAGTCTAACCCTTGCAACAACCAAAGAATGATCCGTATCAAAGTCAGCGCTGTGGTAACTTAGAGTTAATGATGTATGGTTCAGATATTGTCTCCGTGTGATGATGAAGTCCAGCTAAATGCCAATGACCGTATCTTGGATGTTTCCATGTGACCTTATGCAGCTCTTTTGTTTTACAAAATTAATTTATAATACATAGGTCGTTTCTGGTGAATTGCTCCAGCAGCCTTTGCCCATTTTCATTCATGCGACCGATGTTGTATTTTCAAAGGCACACTGGCCGTAAACTCGAGTCCTTGCCCACACAAGCATTCAAATTATCAAGCAAAAATGTAGTCGGAATTTGGAACTGTCTTGATCACAGAGTCTAACTCCTCATAGAACGAATCCTTCACATCATCAAAGGAATCGAGTGTCGGTGCATATGCAGTAATAATGGTGGCAAAACCACAGGATGTTGCCAAGCGCAGGGATAATAATCTTTCATTACCTCCAGCTGGAGTTTCATTCATTCCCAGTAGCGAATTCATCACTGCACAGCCCACACCATGTTGCCTTTTTCTGCCTGCACTCTATCCTTCCAAAAAAAGGTGTAATTGTTTTCCCTGAGTAACCCTTCCTTAGCGAGGCGAATCTCCTGCAGACCAGTAATATCAATGTTAAAACGATTGAGTTCGGCATCAATCACAACCGTTTTTCTCACATCTTCAACATTCGTCAAGTCAGTGGAAAGTCCTGGACACATGGTTCTTATGTTCCAGGTTGCAAGCCGTAGTTGAGGTTTCTATTTTTCTTTTTATTATTACCTGGTGCATTGGTTTTACTGCCCGCGATTCAGATTTTGTCCTAGCCTCAAGCACCAATTAAAACAAGCAGGCTGTGGCGGATCAGCACTCAACTGGCCTGGGGCTGCCCATCTTGAGGCGGGCGGTAGCTGATCAGTGACACCTGTATATGTCTCCCACCGTCAGAGGCAACCCTTGGCGCTCCATGTCTACGCCAATTGACAAGGACTTATAACCCGTAACAGTTGCCTCTCGCTTTGATTCCGAGACCGGTTAAGATCGGGGATGGAGTTATTGCCTCTCTATAGCACAAAGCCTGGGCTAAAATATAGAGACCATGCGTTGCCCATGCAGCATGATCCCTCTCTCGGCCTGCCTAGTTCACTCCAGAGGAAAGGTAACACTTATACATCTGGAACAAGACAAGCTGCAGAAGCTGCCGGATCAGCAAAGCAATGCTCTAACTGTCCGCCTGTCGGAGCTTCGATCCTAGACCAGCCGCCAACCAAGGTTTACGGCCTAGTCTGCCCTGCCATGACATTTTGTCTTAAGGTTGCATTTCCTTCCACCAGGATAAGGATTGTACCCTCCCAGTTGCGCTCTTCCCTCCCCCCCCCCCTCCCCCGAAGCCGTTGGCACAATGTGGGGTGTCGGGTTTGGTAAGCGCCGCCCAACATTCGGCGCTACCAGAAAGCAGGTAGTACCGTCTACTGTCATACGGTAGCTCAGTTTTTAATAATTGTAGTTACATTCATCAGTGTCAATAAACATATTTTAGAGTTTGTCGTTATATTTCTGTTATTTTACATCAGCCATCTTTTTGAGAACCGTGTAAAACCACTTTCAGACCACCATATATATATATATATTAAGCTTCTCCAAGAAGCATGTGCTGCTTCAATTATTATTTGTTGCACAACTGATGAAACACGCTCACACAATCTTCGTCTCAATTCATCTGCCTCTCTTGCATGTTTTATTATTATTATTATTATTATTATTATTATTATTGCGTTTGTTCGCTTTGAAGTCAAAAGTAAGCAGCGGCAGAGTGCCCATTTATTGTCTTCGTGTATCTAGTTTCCCATGGACTCCAATACTATTTTCTCTGTCCATCATTTATATGGTCGGCCGCCTGAGCCTTCTGCTTCCATTTGGTCTGGACACCATTGATAATTGTGCTTTACTGTTAGTTGGTAGCCTAGTTATATGGCCGAACAATTTCACTTGTTGATTTCTATTGAAATATAGCGCGCTATAATCCTCGCTTTAGTCCTGATTTCTTTATTTCTGATTTTCTCTGTTCTTGATACATTGAGTGTTCTTCTCAGAAATCTTATTTCCGTTGTTGTAATTGTTCTTTTCTCTTGTTTTGTCATTGTCCAGGTTTGGCATTGGTAACGTAAATTTAGTATTAATATTATGTTTTAGAGTGCCTGTTTAGTATCTACTGACACTTGTTTGTTCTTTAGTATTGAGGCCGTTTGTCCAACGAGTTGGTTTGCCTTGTTGCATCTATGGAGAGATGTGTGGGTGAAGGGTGTGTGTTTGGGGGGATTCGAGGGTGGGTGGGAAAATGACAGGTGGGTTCGGATGTGTGTGGGGACGTGTGTGTGTGGATTAGGGACTTGTGGGTGGGAGAATTTGTGTGGGTATGTGTTTGGGTGGGTGGGGTGTGTGTGGTTGTGGATGTGTGTATGGTTGAGGAAATGTGTGTGGGGATATTCTATGGGTGGGGTGTGGGTGGGTGGATGGATGTGTGGTTAAGGGATGTGTGGGTGGAGGATGTGTGGCTGGGTGAGTGTGAGTTGGGGGATGGGTGGGTGCGGGATGTGTGAGTGGGTGGGAGAAACTGTGTGGGTGGGGAATTGTGTGTAAGTGGGAATGTGTGGGTGAGTGTGGCAAGTGTGTGTGTAGGTGCAGATGTGTGGGCTGACGGGGAGATGTGTGTGTGTGTGTGTGTGGGTGGGGGATGTGTATTTGGCTGGGTGGTGGACAATATATGGGTGGGGATGTGTGTGGGTTATGGGATGGGTTGGGAGATGTGTGTAGGTGGGGAGATGTGTGTAGGTCGGGGGATGTGTGTGGGTGGGGGATGTGTGGGTGAGGGATGGGTGGGGTCATGTATGTGTGACCTGGGAGTGTGTGTGTGGATGGGTATGGGGTGTGTGGATGGGTGGGTGATGGGTGGATGGGTGGGGGATGTGTATTATAACATGGTAAAATGCATAGTTTATGTTTACAACATTCAGTTGACAATGTTTTTATTTCTATGTGAATGTATTATGCACTATTGATGAACGAAAGAGAATGATTGGAAGGGCCGAATGTAAGACGGGCCTGCGTGACCAATTTGTTACCATTTGAAAATAAAGTTTGTTCATTCGTTCGTTCGTTTATCCTCGATCTTGTCTTCTGATTTGCCATTTCAGTTGACACAGATCAATTGCAGAGGATAGTATTCAACAAATGAAATTATGCCTTGCTTGGGCACTTATACATTGAACTTCCTAAATACATCTTCCGTCTGCTGTCGTTGTTAAAGCAACCATTTACTTAAATACGTGGACCCAGGCACAGTTGGAGACAATCAAGGCGGGATTCATCATCATCATGTGCCATGCCGATAAGCGTGGGCCGTCATGTTTCGCCAGAGTCGTGGATCAGTCTCTGTGTACTTGTCTTGACTATGCCATGTGTCCAAGAAATCTATATATTTACTTCTCTGCCTTCCCCTTGTTCTTTTCCTTCAATCTTGCCAGTTGTTACCATGTTTTCCAATTGATTTCTTCTCATAAGGTGTCCAAACATTTTGACTGTCTACTTCTAATGTCTCTAATCAGTTTGCAAGTTTCATTTGTTTCTTGTATTACTTGCTCATTATTTTTTCTATCTATCCATGGTATTCTTTGTATTTTCCTCAGAAACCACATTTCCACAGCCCTTAAATGATTTTCAGCTTGTCTGTTCTTTACTGCAGTCAATCGGGTGCCGTCTCCACAATGACGGTTAGCTGTAGTGCCAGGACATGCAACATTTGAGCATTCATGTATTTTAACTGTTGTTATCACCGAAGCAAAGGAGTACGTGCTTTGAGCTGGATACCTTTGACTATTTGGTTGTTTCGGGATTTGAAATTTAAATATTGAGCACAACCCACTACTGGCAACGCTGATCGTGTTCCGATATGAAACTAAGGCCTAATCCACGTCAATATGGAAGCACTAGACTCGAGTTTCGCTCGTATTTGAGCTCGTCAGTACTGCATATCCCTGACCGGATCCGGAAACAAGCCCCGGATCACTGGCGTGTGAAGCGGGTGTGTAACCACGCGGCACACACTGGACACGCCAAATTATCATAACAGAACATCACAACGTAACCATCGTAGGCTGTGCTTGATACCTTTGACAACAGCCAGCGGGGAGAGAATGAAGCTGAGTAGAGGTAGGGGAGAGGGGGCTGGAGACAGAAGGAGCAGGAGAAAAACGGATCATTTAGGACTCAAAAATGTACTGGTTGGGTATTGCAATTGCCGTAGTGCAAAGCAACGAGGACCAATATTGGAGAAACTAGTCTACGATTTTGGTGTCCTGATTTTACAATAACTGAGGACAAACTCTTTTAAGTGCCCTGGCTATACATGTTACATTAACCCAACCGGGCAGGGAAGACATGGGCTGGCTCTGGTGGTCAAGAATGGTTTACAGAAATCGACACTGGATGTGACTGGATTGGGGACAGTAAAGTAAAGAGGTGCAGGGAATGCAGATAAAAATCGGACGATACAGCTGGAACCTAATAAATATATATGTGAGTGGGGAATTTTGCATAAGCAGATGGAGTTGGGACTGGTTGAAAGGTTCAGTGGACACCCCAGGTTCCAGGTATCTGATATGTGGTGACTTCAATGCCCGTGCCAAGAAGTGGGACAAGTCGGTAGAGAACAGACAGGGTACTGCTCTTGCTGAGGCCTTACATGAAATGGATGTTGTCTGTCTAAATAACGGTACACATATTGTACTAGGCTAGCAATGAGACCGGGGGACCCTGACACGGCCATCGACCTGGCACTTGTATCCCGTGAGGCGGCACCAGACATAAAGTGGAGCGTCCTTGGAGACCATGGAAGTGACCAGCTCCCCTGTTCTGTGTTGATACCGAAGTCCAGCACAGTTAGGGCTATAAGAGCTCGCAGGGCATTCAGCTATGATCGCGACCACTCTTCGCTCTTGGGGCGCCTTAGATCACAGGGAAGATCTAAACCAACAAGATGAATCTTCACCCAACCACTATGGTGGATACCAGAGGTCGAGAATTCATGGAGGGAACAAAGAGCGGCCTAAAGGAATTGGCGGAGAGTAACCAATTCAGTTGACACAGAATTGGATGAGGCTGACAGATATAAAAGAGTAAAGGTGCAGGATTTTAAACTTCAGGTAGCAGAGGCAAAATGGATGAAGTGGGAACAATTTATCAATGAAATCGGTGGGGATGTGACATTGGGAAAATTCTGGAGGCTGCACCGACAGGTGAATAGACAGGCGATGCCTGGTACACATGGTATCGTTTATGATGATAATAACAGACATACGACAACTGACAAGGACGGGGGGGGGGGGGGGGGCGGGCTTTTTTTGCACGATTTTTAACACAGAAGGATCAGAAAGATAGAGCGATTAGAGATATGGTCAGGGAAGCCTTGTCACCGGTCACTAGGAGAAGGAGGACTCTGGGATTAAGGGGGAGGATATCAGGTTCGGATGGGGTGAGGTACTCCCATATGAATAACATAAATGATGCGGACTTGGAGGAGATGGCTCTTTGTTTCAACCTAAGAATCAGTTCGGCGGAAATATTTCACAATTGACTGAATAGCTGGTCCTACTCCCAAAGCCAGGTAAAGATTACTTCAAACTTAATGGATACTTAATTATAGTTATGAAGGACCACCAATTTTAAAGATGGAGGTTCAATATGAAAGCTGGCAAGGCCCCCGGTGCAGATAACATCACAACAGAAATGATTAAAGCTTTAGAAGAAATTGGACTAGAGCAAGTCACCAGACTGCTGATCACATTATATGATACTGGAAATATACCTTCTGAATTATGTAATTCTGCATTTATTGCAATCCCAAAGAAATCATGAACCTTGGAATCTGGAGTATAATGAGTCACGTCACACTGATTTTGTTACGAATTATCATGCAAAGAGTGAGGAAGCAAATACAAACTGAAATAGGGGAAGAACAATGTGGGTTTGTAGAAGGAAAGGATACAGTAAATGCTGTGTATATGCTGCGAACAGTTATTGACCATGCTATAGAAGTAAACAAGGATATACATCTTTGCTTTATTGACTACACAAAGGCTTTTGATAGAGTTAGACATGTCAACATGGTGGATATGCTTGCAGATCTACAAATTGATGAGAAAGACATTAGACTTATAAAAAACATATATTGGAAACAACAAACTGCCATAAGGATTGATAATGAAGTGGGACAATATGTTGTTGTGTGTGTTGTTTGTCCATCAAGAATGATGATGATCATTCATTTCATCCAGTGGGGTTGAAAGTATGGAGCTGTGGGTTCTAAGATGACTGATAAGGCCTATTTTGGCTCGAAATGTTCTTTGACAATGTGGACAAAGAATGCTTGACGTTTCTGGAGGAGGATTTCCTGCAGTGGTTTTTCTGTCCTGCCTTGTCTTTACAGCTCTTGCAGTCCTGGTTGCCTCAAACGTGACTGCACCCTTGCGTAATGATGCACGCCACGAATTTCGGTCTCTGGCTGCAGTCTCCCAGGTGTCATGATGAATTCCAAAAGCATTCCGAGAGATTTTCAGTGTCTTTAAAGCGTTTCCTCTGGCCACCTTGGGAGCGTTTACCACAACGCAGTTCGCTGTAAAAAAATTCATTTAGGGAGCTAGTGATCTGGCATGCGAGTCAAGTGACCAGCCCAGCGAATCTGATTCTTCATCAGTAGAGTGTGGATACTGGGCATGGACGCTCTTTCTAGGACTTCAGTGTCTGGAATCTTGTCTTGCCATTTAATCTTCAGTAGCTTCCTTAGGCAGAGTGTGTGGAAGTTGTTTAATTTCCTAGCATGTCGCTGATAAACAGTCCAGGTTTCACAAGCATATAGCAGTGTGGATAATACAACTGCTTTGTAGACTTTTAGCTTTGTTTGCAGGCTTATTCCAGTTCTGTCTCATGCGTTCTTGTACAGTCTGCCAAAGGCCACACTGGCCTTGGAGATTTTTGCATTCACTTCGTCATCAATTGTGGCAGCTTGTGACACAGTGCTGCCAAAATATGTGAATTTGTCTGTCCACAACACTTAGTCTATGACCATTCACTTTGATATTCGGCACAGTGTGATTATTCCCTGGAGCTGGCTGGTACATAACTACAGTCTTCTCCAAGTTGATATTGAGCCCAAAGTTGGCACAGGCATGTGAGAAAGCTGTAACATTATGTTGCATGTCCGCCTCTGAGTTGGCGTATAGAGCGCAATCATCAGCAAACAGGAGCTTTCTGATGGTGTCGCTGTTAATTTTGGTTTTAGCTTTCAGCCTTCTGAGATTGAATAACTTTCCATCCATGCGGTAGTTGATGTCTATTCCAATGCCGTCGTTCTCGAAGGCATTCATCAACATGGTTGAAAACATGAGGCTGAACAATGTTGGTGCCAGGACACATCCTTGCTTCACTCCATTGGTGACAGGAAAGGTCTCAGACAGTTCACCATTTCCCTGTACTCTTGCCTGCATACCATCATGAAATAGCCGCACTATTTGGACAAACTTTCGTGGACAGCCATATTTTGCCATGATCTTCCACAGCCCTTCTCTGCTGACTGTATCAAAAGCCTTGGTAAGGTCAATGAAAGTGGAGAACATTTCGCAGTTCTGTTCCTGACATTTCTCTTGCAGCTGCCTTGCAGCGAAAATCATGTCAACAGTTCCACGTTCTTTTCTGAAGCCACATTGATTCTCAGGAAGAAGACCTTGATCGAGATGGGCTGTGAGGCGATTGAGAAGAATTCGATACAAGACGTTGGATGAAGAATGACTTGCGCGATGACTTGGATTAAAGTGAGGAAGAGCTGCGCAATTCGGCGACCTCACTATCTCGCCTGAGTCCATCTGAGTCCAGTGGCAAGACAAGTCTAGACGACTGGAGACAGGACAATATAAACCTATTAAGAGAGGTGTTAGGCAGGGATGTGTAATGTCTCCAGATCTTTTTCCCTATACAGTGAAAATATTTTCAGAAATGTAGAAGATATAAATGGAATCAGCATTGGAGGAAGAAACATCAATAACATTAGATATGCAGATGATACAGTATTGATTGCATACTATGCACAGGATCTGCAACAATTAGTAGACGCGGTTGTTGTACACAGTGAGCAGCTGGGGTTGGAATTAAATTGTAAGAAGACACAGTTTATGGTCGTCACTAGGAAGAACGAAGTACCCCAATGTAATATACAAGTAAATAGGAATATTCTTCAAGAAGTGAATCAATACAATTATCTCGGAATAGTCATAACATCTGATGGGAGATGCCTTAAAGGGATTAGAACAAGAATCGCCATGGCGAAAGTAGCCAAGTATTACAGGAGACAAATGAAAATTGTAGACTGATTAGAGAAATTAGACGAAGACAGTCACAATTTTCTGGACATGTTATGAGAAGAAATTGATTGGAGAACTTACTGACAACTGGCAAGATCGAGGGGAACAGATCAAGAGGAAGACCGAGAAGAAAATACCTGGATGGCTTGACCACGTGGGATGGACGAGACAGTGTCGT
Organism: Cepaea nemoralis; assembly: GCA_014155875.1. Lineage (NCBI taxonomy): Eukaryota > Metazoa > Mollusca > Gastropoda > Stylommatophora > Helicidae > Cepaea > Cepaea nemoralis. The sequence goes on along the minus strand of JACEFZ010027622.1, from coordinate 192,600 downwards.
GGTTCCTATTATAGTGTCGTCCCTGGAGTGAGGGGAATCAACACCCACATTATTTTTAACCCCATATCATTGTTCTGGAGAATCCACCAGATTCCGTCCACAACACTCCCTCAGTCCATGGATACCTCTTTCTCTCTCACTCACCACTGGATCGTGCCCCCTCTCACACTTCCCCAAAACAACATACTCAACAACTCTAGCTTCTAAACATTAATAACAAATAATTTAATGAAGCAAGGTGTATGTATGTGAGAAGTGTGTGTGTAGAATGTGTGTCGTATACTATAGTGTATCTGTAGAATCAGACCAGCAGATCAAGAGCCAAGTCAGATCATCATAGCAATGGCTACACCACAGCAGGTTAGCTCAGCACACAAAGACCTCACCAAACGATGTGTCTCTCCTGCCAGACGTTGACTTCCTCCGGTAGCTACTTGATAATCCAGATACATGATCATCAGAAATAGATATAGTCTAACACTGATCATGGATCGGTCCCACACAGTATAACTATAACACAGAGACACCCCAGTTGTGTGTATGCGTTACATCCTTGGTCTGCCGACTGTTGCTGGTAGGCTCAAGGTGATGCAGGCGAAGGCATACCTCAGAGTAGCTGCAGACACAGACCACCCACTGCATGAGGCGCTGGACGCAGTTAAGGGTCAGCGACTGATAAGAGGGAAATCATGGATGGCTCAGGCGGAGGATACGATCAGACAGGTGTGCCCCTTGGAGAACATTAGGCGTGGAGAGGAGTGGGTCAGAGTGCCAGCGGAGCAGTCAGACTTGTGCAGAGTTATAATCACATTAAGCCGGGAGTTCAGGGAGTGGCCAGCAGGGGCCACGGAAGTGGAAATCCAGCAACTAATTCAGGACAATGCTCACTCGAGTGATGTGATTATCTACACAGATGGTTGGAGTATTGATACATGACAAGGCAGACGTGGTTGCGTCCTTGTGGGAGCACGTGCACACCTCGGCGGAGCAAATGGATTACCATGGTCTGGCAAGAATGAGACAACGAGGAGTGACGAAGGGATCTGGCCGACGCTCAACGCTCAGAGGAAAAGCGAGACGGACTTATAATCAGATTGCTACTGGTACTATTAGTGTTGGAACTCTTCGCTGGCTGCTGAGGATGGGGACGGAGCACTTATGGGAATGCCCCGAATGCTGTGATGTTGATTCCTAAATCAATCAATCAATCAATCAATTTCGAAGTGTGTCTTCAACTCCAACCATCGGTTCACAATTACTTCAACAGCTGATTGAATTGATAACCATCTAGTTTTGCAATATGACAGAATTTTCAGTGGTGGGGATCTATCATTTAATGCTTTATATAAATTATTATATTGCTGTTGTCTGACAGATGATTTGGAGAACCAGTTATGTGTTTCAGCAATAAGGAATTCCAAATTCCTTGGTAAACATTCTGACTGATGAGGCATGTGATAATGCTAGCTGCAAGGAATGACATACACATTTCATGAAGATTAAAGATGGGATATTTTCCTTCAATTTTGCATACACACCATGGTTGATACCGACCATTACCGATGCATTATCGGTTCCAATTGCAGCCAAATTCTTTAAGTTTAAATGTTTACTGACCAAAAGTTTCTTCAGTGCACTTATGCGCCATTTTACTCATTACCGGGGGGGGGGGGGGGGGGTGTTGCCAGATTGTTGAGCGTTGACCCAAGTCAGTTCAAAGTTTAAATAATGGCAGGTACCATAATTTACGCGCGTCCAGACCGAACATAAAATGGGTAAATGACACCCAAAGAAAAGTAAAATCTAGAAAGTATTCAAAATATCCGACTCCAAATGAAAAGTATCTAGAATTGCATCCAGCATCCAAACATCAGAAAACGGTATCCAGATGCCGGCAAAAACCTCTAGATTTGGATATAAAATATCTAGAATGGCAACTATGAATGGTACCTGACTGACATGATCCTTTTATATATGCCAGCCTATAAGTTTCCCGGGGAAGCTAGGCCCCCCCCCCCCCCCCCCCCCCCCCCCCCCCCCCCTGCCTTTTCTAGGTAGACATTTCGAAACTGATAGCCAATTTTTAGTGAGGCAAGAGAAATAAATTTGTCGGTAATGTTGGGCGTTCAGAGTGGGAAAACGAAACAATTAGAGATCACAGAATATACTAGATAGTATCTTAATCCAAAGCTTGGGGTATGCGGAGATTCGAGTATGGCGACCATCAATGGTGGCAAGAGAAGTAACAGCTGCAGCAGGTTGTAACAATAGGACATAAATCATTTAGTTATGTGCAACTTCTGTGACAAAGTGAGGTATGTTGAACACAGGCACAGTGTAGTGTTATATTTTCTATTATCAATGGCGACATCTCGTCGCCGAATGAAATAGTGCACTTCGAGGCATGACCAAATACCACCCTAGAAAAGTTTCGCTCATTAACCAGGTCTATAAGCCTCCTGAAACCACAACTAGGGGATATGGACTTTATTCGTAACCAGCCATTTAAGACACAAACAGTCTAAGCAATTGTTACAACCATGTAAAAATCAACTGATGACAGCAAGCAAGACTGATGGAGGGTCTGAGCAGTTGTGGACTGATAGTTCCATGTGCAAAGATGTTGATGATCTGTTGACGAACTAACTAGGTCAACTGTTTGTTTGTTTTTGTTGGCTCACATTGAACTCAAGCGTAGTCCATATACGTGCTGTTACTTCTATCATACTGGACTGATTTTTGCGTGTGGATTAGCTTTCCTTATTACCAGTGTCCCTCGCCATCAGGCGGACCCGCTTCGACTTTAGAGGTAATTAGATCAACTAATATTTATATCAATCCTAGATGATGATTTTAGAGAAATGGTTTCAGCAGTCCCGTTGTGCCAGAAGTTTATCTTCTATTTTGTTGTCTGATCAAATACACACTTCAACCCCTGTCCACAAGTGCACATCAATACCTGGCTGTTTATTTACTATAGTGTGTTTACTTTTGTCTGCCCCAATATAACATTCCATATCTCAGTAACCAACTGAAGGAAAATGATGAGATTTAGCATATAACTTTATCATTATGTCCACCCAACAAAAATATTCTTATTCTGGAGATTTTACAGCAGATTTCAAAGTTTGTTTATATGCGGTATATAATTTACGGGTCAGAGATGAAGTACATGATTTTAAATGTATTACAGCGTAGCCAGACAATCAGCGTCCAATGTTGAATATTTTACGTGTTTCACGGCATTGGCCTGATGCCAAGAACCTCGAGCTGTTTAAACTGGGACTATTCAGAGGTGTCGTCAAACTGTGGGTTATTTCATGAAACCTGATTACTGTTATTATTTTTTTTTTTTAAACTTACCACTTATCGCTAACATTTAAATGTGTGAATATTTTTCAGTGGGCTGGAATGCGAAATTGTGTATACACTTCAAAGCATCGCTATGAAGTTGTACACATATTTTTGTCAAGAAGCTGATCGCAGGAAACTGTTTTATACTATTACAAATTCCGAAAAAAGAACAGTGCATGCATTGGGTGTAATTAAACGGTAATTTCTTCGATGGGTGAAAGAATCTGGAATTAAACCACCACGCAATAACCAAACGGTAGGTAGAAAGGTTATTGTAGACAGCTTTGACAAAGATTTCATAAGTCGAGCTATTATAAAAATGCTTTAAAAAGAATCTTAAAAGTCGACAGGTAGATTTCATTGCACCGGCTTCTATCTCATATGGCTCGGTCTCTTTCTGCAGCGCGAAAAGCATCGCGCAAAGTACGAACTCCGCAGCTCTAGCGACGACCCACAGAAGTCTCCGAAAAATGTAACTCTTGAACCGAAGGATGCGGCCCGGAATCGAACTCAAGACCTTTGGAGCCCGAGTCAAAAGGCTTCGCCACGGAGACTCCTAAAATTATAAAATTATTTTGGATTTTATATCCAGGATTATCCAGCAATATAAAAATGCTGGATGCCAAAGAAACAGTGACTGTAAGAAAACTTAGGGTTTGGTTGAGAAAGAACAATAACATAGAGCTATCCAAAACAACTTTGTGGAAAATTATAAGGACATTATCTTCACTTTTAGAAAGTACAAGGGTGGTAGAAATATTCTTTGCGAGCAACCGCATTTAGGAACCATGAGAAGCAGATACCTACGTGAAATAAGGGAAATGCGCGAAGAAAATTATGGCTTAGTGTATTTGGATGAAACGTGGATTAATGCTCACCACACAAGTGATAAGGACTGGCAATCAGTGGATGGACAGATAAAGCGATATGTGCGCAGTAGTATAGGACAGCTTTTGGTCATGGCCCATGCTGGTAATACGCATAATGGCTTACAACAGAATGCTGGGCTCGTGTTCGTATCAAAGCATACAGACAATAGGGATTATCATAATAAGATGAATGGTAATGCATTTAGAGATTGGCTCGAGAATACTGTGCTTCCATCCCTAGATAGACCGTCGTGTCCAATTATGTTGTTACCCAAGAAGACAAAATACCTACAAATACCATTTCCAGAAACGTATTTCTAGCTAGAACTGTTGTCCCTTGTAAAACAGACGCCAAAAAGCAAGAAATATCAAATCGACAAGTTGATAGAAGAGCATCGTCATGGATGCTTGAGACTTCAGCCGTACCACTCTCATTTTAACCCTTTAGAACTTTTGTGGGCTAAAATTAAAGGACAGGTGGCAGCTGACAATACTATATTCAAATTGTCTGACGTCAAGATACTAATCCAGTCCGCGCTATTAAATATTGATAAAAGTTACTGGGAAAATGTGAGGACCATGTGTTGAAAGAGGAAGAGGACTATTGGAGAAAGGATGGATTGAATTTTATGCAACCGAGAGCAGTCATCAACCTATTGGAATCGTCCGACACAGATTAAGATCTGAGCAGATCGCAGACCTTTATCCGCGTGCACGCTTACTGGGATATTTTGCACCAACTATTCAGACGAATTGCAGGCCCTAAACATTACAGCTTCAGCACAATGTCAATAGCAACAGTTTGTATTCCACAGTGATTAATTTTCAATTCCGCAAGCCATCAGCAGTGACAAACAACTGGTATTGAAGAAAAAAACACACACACACACACTAAGCGCATTTAATACCAACAGAAGAGTAATATTGCGATGGAAACTGACATATTGTGGCATAACAAGAAACGTGAGAGCAAACACGTTGTCAAATTAGGGGAAAACAAACGTACATACGAATCAATCTATAAACTACAATGAAAATAGGACCAACATCTTTGTCGTTAAGAAGAAAGCCCACTACAGAGACACTGACAACTATTTTCATCGTGCAAAACAGGTAATCATTTCCGTCTCTGAACAGTAAACAGCAGAGTAGACAATCTTTCACGAAGACTCAAAGCGGGTCTGTCACCCATGTGTACGTGTGAAGAAACTACACAGACAGCTGAACAGAACCTTAAAAATGGAAACATGATGAATAAATTGCGGTATCATTTCTGGTCACTCCATACGCAGATTAACGGACAGCGATTTGGAAGCTTCCACGAACTCAATATTAAAAGCTAAATGCATCCTAGTAACATGAATACGTGTGTACAATTATTAAAAAGCAGCTGAAGAAACAAGAAGGAAATGAAAAATAAGGTAAGAAATGTATTCCTTCTACTTTCCTGTCAATTTACATATTATTTATCCTTGCCTCTGTAAATTCTCTGTCTTTACTAATATTACACATTGCACCCCTCTCGGGATTCTCCGTGGTGAAGTGGTCAAGCCGTCTGACTCGGGCTCCAAAGGTTGTATGTTCGATACCTTCATTTCACGAGTGCATTTTTTCGGAGACTCCCGAGGGTTGCTGGAGCTACGGAGTTCGTGCTTTGTGCGACGCATTCCGCCCTGCGGAAATAGACTGAGCCATATGAGATAAAATCCCGGTGCAATGCAGTCGACCCTGTCGACTTTTAAGGTACTTATTTTTATTGCACCCACTCCCATACGAATCTGGCTATGCCTTGTACTTGTGTCCTTACCAGAAATAACGTGGTTTACTGTAAGACTAGTTTGTTAGCGTGAATTCACTACATTTTCCCCAAAACATCAAAGAAATGTCGCCGCTTTCGATGATTTAAGTTGCTTTTGGACCTATCAAAGACATATTCCTTGGGTTGGGGTAAATATAAGACGGCAGGAAAACTTCCATAACGATGCAACAGACAGTTTTCAAAATAATTGATCTTGAATGAAAGCATTCATTTCTGGACATACTATAATATCCATCTGTCGTGTCACCATGAGAAGTGCTGGCTTTCTGCATTATTGATTTCATGTTGGTGGGACTGTTCAACCCAGCGTTAGATTTCATGTCTGTCGGACTGGGCAACCCATCGTTAGATTTCATGTCTGTCGGACTGTGCAACCCAGCGTTAGATTTCATGTCTGTCGGACTGGGCAACCCATCGTTAGATTTCATGTTGGTCGGACTGAGCAACCCATCGTTAGATTTCATTTCAGGAATTGTAACAGCGTTGTGTTTTGTCTCCATCTTCAGGTACTCTATCTGGAGCAGACGTTGGCGATCACGACCCTCGTCTTGTCTATGTCATCTGTTTGTTGATCACCTTATATTATTGTTGGCTGGCCATCTTTTAGTGAGTTGCAAGTAACTTCTGTCTGTCTTTCTCTGTCTCTCTTGCCTAGTATTTTCCCACACAAGCCTAATTTATGTATTTAATATCTTTTGTTGACATGGCTCAGAAATTTCATTGGTATGTTTGTTTTGCTTTTGAGAAATCATCCAGCAACACTGTGCACTGGCAATTAATTAGTGTGGGTCTTTCGGTTAAGATGGTGGCGGACATTTGCATTGTTTAGTAACCGCTTCTTTTTTTCACGTAGGGGATGGATAGTTCCATCTCTTGAATGTACAGGACGTAAACCAGGAGTTTCTTCTTCTTCTTCTTCTTCTTCTTCTTTTTGTTTGTCTGTTTGTTTGTTTGTTTGTTTGTTTGTTTGTTTAAAGATTGAGCACAACCCACTACTGGCAACGCTGATCGCATTCTGGCACGAATCGTGGGCACTGTCCATATCAGACTGGAAGCACTAGACTCAAGTTTCACTCTCATTTGAGCTCGTCAATAGTGCATATCCTGACTGGACCCGGAATCGAACTCCGGATCACTGGCGTGTGAGGTGGGTGCATAAAAACTTAACCACGTGGCTCACGCTAGACGCGACAAATTATCACACTAGAATATCACAACGTCACACCTTGTAGGCTACAGCTTAACGTTTGCCCGATCGCCGCGACTGACATCCGTCAATCGATGTGGCCCCGAATGATCCGGTCTTCTCGATCTGACAAGGCACACCAGGTGCCTAAAGTCCAACGAGCAATGATCAAATAGATTTATTTGGTTGTTCCTGGATTTGAAGTTTGAAGATCAGCGTTGTCAGTGGTGTATTGTGCTCAGTCTTCAAACCTCAAATCCCAAATCAAGCAAATAAATAAGTTTCCTTTTTCTCAATATTTTCGTTGGTGCTACGGTGTTCGTGCATATGAGCGAATCTACCTTTGAGTGCATTTTACAGTGTGTCACTTACCTTGTTGTGATTTGGTTTTTCCATTATGGCGGACCACCGTTTTTGTCTCGTACAAAGGGCTACAAAATCTCAAATTCGATGGGGTCGGCGTAAACGACAAGGCAAACGCTCTGGGGCCAGACGATCCAGGCTCAAATACGTCCACTTGGGCCACAATAGTGCTTGTATTTTATATTAGAATTGTGTGAGCGCAAAACAAAGAGAACTCATTCTGGAAGACCTTGCGTACAGGAACGATATTGTAGGAGACGAGACTGGATGTTAATTCACTTCATATAGCCGGCTTCAAGTATGTTTATAACAGGCGACACCTGGGAATGGCGATTCTTATTCGAGACAGTATAGTGGTTTCAGAGGTGGACATGTCCAGGTGGGACAGTGACGACATAAAAATATCGACTGTCAGAGTTCAATCCGGTCAGTCATTCGTGTTGGTTAATGTTTATGTCTGTAACCCGAGAGTGGATTCCCAGAGGTGGCAGTGCTAGAATGACATGTGTCAGAGAGAAATGTAATTTTCTGTGGCGATTTCAACGCTAAAGGCAAATCATGGGAAAACATTTCTTCCAATACACAGGAGGAGGAGCTCGGACCGTACATAAAACCATCTACCTTGTTTGTATCAACATTGGCTGTGTCACAAGGGCAGCAAATCGACCAGGTAATGAAGACAGTGTTATTGACCTGGCTCTGGTTGCTCCTTCACTGACTACAGTGTGTAGATGGTGTATCCTAGGGTACCAAGGCAGCGACCCTTGCAGCATTTTGGTGGAGAAAGGCAGAACCAGGCAGCTGAAGTCAGGGGTCAAGACGTTCAAGAATAGCAGTACAGGTCAAAATGTGGTGGGTAAAATAAAGTAACACTTTTCTAAATATATTTGCTATTATAACAGTCATCTGTTGTACGTGTACATCTATAACTTGGTTTTATTAAAATAACATCACTGATTGAAGCACTCGATAGGAAAAACACGACAGAAATATGGGGTTTTGCACATACCCCTTTTGTGTACATATACTATCTTCTAATATCTTATCAAGTCTTGTAGGTGCATTTAATAAGCTGTTATTAATTTTTAATTTTTAATAATTGACTGTTTAGTTTGGTTTGTGCCTGAATTCCACAAGGTAGTTGAGGTTTATGGCAGACGGGAGTGCTGCTACATAGCTCTGGCTTCCTGTACTGGCAGCTGGCAGTCGGGTTCTTCAAGGTCTGGTCTCTGCTCCCTTTTCTCAGGAGACGATGAACTCACTTCTTCTAGCCTGGGATTAACTGATTTTAGCCATGCTATGATTATGGTATTAAGTGTCACTGGTATTCACTTAATAATACAAATGTTCAGTACGTGTGATGTTGTAACAGTTTGGTGCTGTTTTGTACTGGTTATTCTTATTATTGTCTTTTAGACACACGCCTGCTGTGGCAAGAAAGACACAATGAAAATAGTTTGGACGTTTAAAGCGCTGGTAGTTGTTGAGTTGTTGTACTAGCCAGGTGTAGCTTGTATCAGGTTGAGGTTGATGTTCCAACAACCACAGTCTTGCTTAGGACAAACGCTTCTTCTGTCAGAGTCGGGGCTTATTCGAGATGAATCAATTATAGGAGAACTAAAATTATGTGGGCTACTATTGCGACGATGTAATATTTTCTTTAATACAGTTTACTGGGGATATAAGTCCCGATTGTGCGATCCGACCCCTCCAGACTTAGCTTTGCTATAAAAATAAGACTACAGTCAGTTTCCCTTCTGCTAAAAACCTGGTCAAACCTGGTGAGGCCAAATCCAGCCAAATGTTCTGGTTTGGCTGTCGCCCTAACTTCTGGTATCGCTAATTATACAAATGTATGTACAAACATATTCTAGATATATGAAAAATGAAAGGGCAGTCCCATTGGACTCTGTCACAACCGGGGAGAACATTGTCGGATGCCGACGATGTGTTAGTGTATCGTCAGGGTAACGATGTAGATCGGGTTGCTGTGGAACTACAAACCGAACTAAATCGCATAAGCATTTGGTGTGGTGAAGCTGGTGCAATGGTCAACCCAACTAAGGCAGCAGTGACATTGTTCTCGTTGAATAGCCATATTTTCAACACTCCAACATCAACTGTAAATCAGAGATTGTGGAAAGAACTCAGGCAATGAATTACTTGGGAATACGATTTGATCGAAGCCTTGCTTATAATGAGCACATAGACCAGGTGATAACAAAGGCCAAGCTGGATTTGGCTGCGATGCGGGTGATGGTGGCTGCAAACTGTGAGCAGCGTCATCTATGTCTTCTGTTAGAAGGTCTGGTTCTTTCGATTTTTGAGTATGCTAAGGCGATTCTGACTCTCAGCCATAAGCTGATGGACAGGATGGAGAGGATACAGAACGATGTACAAAAGATACAGCATTGAATGAATCAACCAAATAAACGAGAAGTAGATTGTGAGCTTTACTAAAACACGACTACAAGAGACAAATTGGACGTTGCGGCCAAAGCCTTCGTCAGCACAGGACAAACAAATACAAACCAACACAGACCTACATGAAACACACTATGACAATATTAAACTATTAAACTAATTAAATGTACTCATCTGGTTCTGTGTCCTTGCTTGGAAAGACTGACACGCGTAGGGCTCCAGTGGATTAATAGGCCGGATGTATGAAAAAAGATACAGCATGCACGGCGATGTGCTACCTTCTTGATTTTCCAACCGAGGGGAACAGAATACAAATTTGCCGAGCACGTGCCTACCCCAGAGTCAACGCAAACACACAATATCAACTGCATACTGAAAATAGGAAGGTAAAGGGCAGCAGGTTAAAAAGAGGAAAGTCGTGGATAGGTCAAGCCGAAGACATTCTTCAACAGGTGTGTTCACTTGAGGACTTAGAACCTGGCGAGGAGTGGGTACAAGTGCCAACATAGTTCTGTATGTTCTTTTTAGTTTGCATCCAACTAGACAGAAAATGCAGAAAAGAAAAGCCGGCTGTTGTGGAAGCGGAAGTGCAGGCTTTGATTTTCGAGAATTCTTTAGAGGGTGATGCTGTCATTTAAGCAGATGGGTCGGTCGTTCAACGCGTGAAAAGTTCATGGGCCTTTACGGCTCAGGCTGGCGGGAGAATTGTGAAGGAAGTTGCTGGTGCTATTGCCTTGACCACAAGTAGTCTGACTATGGAAGTAGTGGCAGTAAGTAAAGCACTAACATGTCTCTAGACACAAATCTTCACTCTGGCATGCTTCCTTAATGACTCAATGAGTATGCTCTGGAAGATAGAGATGGGTGGGGTCTGAAGACAGTGTTTGGTGTCTCTGGAGCGGTCACGACTGGCAAAGATTAGTTTCATTTTCGTGCTAGGGCATGCGTGTGTAAAAAGAAATGAGCAGGATGACAGGCTTGCGAGCAAGGCTACTGTGGGGGGGGGGGGGGGGGGGGAAGAGAGACGAGCCATGGAGAAAGCTTATATACTGAGTGATCAACGAGAAGTAAGTCGTTTCCGAGAACCAAATGATGACTGTGAATCTACAACCATAGTCAGACTGCGAGAACAGCAAATTAAGAAAAAGTTGTGGCCAAACAGACAAGAACACTATGCGGGAAGCCAAAGAAGATTAATAAACCAACACAGAATTGGTGTCGTGAACCGCTACACACTGCAGGGTTTAATGAGGAGGGGATCGAGCACTTATAGACTGAATGGTTCAATGTGCAATGAGGATGATCTGTCGACTAACTAACTAATACATAAGTGCTTGGTTTATACTCTGTTCACAGTTCTTCTGATCAGCCACTTGTCCACTGCCTCAAACTTCTTCCCCAGTTCATTGCTGATTGTCCAGCATTCGCATCCATATAGAAGAATAGAGCACACACAACGTTTCTTCTTCTTCTTCTTCTTCTCCTACTCCTCACAACTCCATCTGCATAATTTGTCCTCAAATGAAGCAGATCTAGACCAGAGTAGTTTTCCCTGTTCTGCAGCAAATGTGTAGCTGTTATCTTTACCAGTCCCACAGTTAGATTCATCAATGTCAGCAAACATATTTTTGAGTTTGTTGTTATATTTCTGATATTTCCCATCTGCCATCTTGTCTAGAGCGGTGTAAAACGACTTTCAGGCCACCATTACAACTCTTTAAATTATCACGTTGACACAAAGGCCACTTGTACTACAGAAATCAGTTCCGCCATATTTGATGTCGGCTGGTTGTGATGTCGTGACCTCTATATTTCTGAAATGAAGAATAAAAAAGACCTAGAATGCTTCTGGTTACGACAGTATTAAATGACACAAACAGCTATTTATATCCTGTATGCAACGAATTCGTATTCAGCTTTTGACATCGTATATTCATACAAAAGACAGCATTTCATTGTAGAATCATTTCAATCGACAATATAGGATCCTGCTGTAGAAACAGGATGTTTGCGCACGAATACGCACACAAACAAACAAACAAACAAACAAATACACACACACACACACACACACACACACACACACATACATACACCTGAGAAGTTAGAGTGACATGTTTCACGAATTTCCCGAGAAATGTTCTGACGTTATGTCCAAATAAACGACACAATGAGAACCTGTTTGTTTGTTTGACATCTAACCGGACATCAAATGTGCAACCTTTTCTCTCGCATTAATCTGTATTGGGTATATGGTGCTAGACCCATAAATGTATAGACCAATCAGCACTTGGTGGGTGACGCGGGCATATCACGTGGTTACTTCCCTAGATATTTCTTGGTACTCATAGAATTGGCAGTACACGAGATAGAAGGTTGTGGGCAGACATGATCACCAACGCCACACGGCATGGACTATAAGATGACTGGCAGTACACGAGACAGAAGGTTGTGTACAGACATGATCACCAACACCACACGGCATGGACTATAAGAAGATTGGCAATATACGAGACAGAAGGCTGTGTACAGACATGATCACCAACTCCCCACGGCATGGACTATAGAAGAAGAAGCAGATATTTCTGAGGTTTCATGAATTACTCAATCTTGTAGATGTATCTGTGGATCTGCTTTGCCTCTGGTACATCTTCCGACAGGGGTCGGTGTGTTGCCTAGATATTTGAAAACAGATGCATCTGTGTACATAATCATATAATGAGTACACCTTACATCCAGACTTCGAGGCCTCGTCTCGATGATTAGTGGGCCTAAAGGAGCCCACGACAGGTCTAGTAAACCAGTAGGGAATTTACTTGATCCTAGAAATATACTGCTCAAGGATCAAGGAGGAAATCGGAGGTTAGGCGCTAGTCACTTGGCGCTAGGACTTCAATAATTCCCTCCCCCATTACGCCGAACGGCTATAAGTGGAAGGCAACAAACAACAACAACAACAACAACAACAACAACAACAACAACAATAGCAATAACAACAATAACAATAACGAGGGGTTACGGACGTAATTCGCAACCGCGCATACCGCGTTCGAAACACAGCTGCGGGCGATTTAGAAGCAGATCCGCATTGCGTGGTTTCCCAAACAAAGGTAAGTGTCCCAGTCGTTCAGAAAGCAATGGCAAACTACTTAACGTAAATATACCAAGAAATGACGAACAGCCAATAAATGCAGGTGTTGGCTGCAACGTCCTGTAATGGATATACAACTAACTTTTTTAAAACATAATCATACCTTTCCAATAGATTGAATAACGAGATTAATCTCATCATCATCTCATCTTCTTGCTCTTGTACCTTGCGGTGTCGAAGTGAAGCTTAAGCAGCGGAAGAGTGCCCGTTTATGGGCTTCATGTCTCGAGATTTCCATGGATTCTTGTGTGTGTGTTTTTTTTGCGCTCTCTCGCTTTGAACTCAAACGTAGTCCATACACGTGCTAATTCTATTACACTAAATTTTGCATGTGGATTAGCACTCACTGTTATCAGTGCACATCGCCATCAGGCGAATCAACTTCAGAGGTACTTATAATTTACATCCTCAAGTCAAGGACGATAGGTCAACATTTTAGTCCAACTGACCAGTGTAAGGGTTGAACGCTATACCTCAGCATCAGCTCACTCGATGTTTAAGAACGAGCGCTCTTGTCCACTCTCCCATGCCGACTTCCATGGAGTCTGCAATTCCCTCTGTTCGTCGTTTACATAGTCGGCCTCTTCTTCTGGTCCCATTTGGTCTGTGCATCGTTTACTTGGTCGGCCTCTTCTTCTGGTCCCGTCTGGTCTGTGCATCGTTTACTTGGTCGGTCTCTTCTTCTGATCCCATTTGGTTTGTACATCGTTTACTTGGTCGGCCTCTTCTTCTGATCCCATTTGGTTTGTACATCGTTTACTTGGTTGGCCTCTTCTTCTGATCCCATTTGGTTTGTACATCGTTTACTTGGTTGGTCTCTTCTTCTGATCCCATTTGGTTTGTACGTCGTTTACTTGGTTGGCCTCTTCTTCTGATCCCATTTGGTTTTTACATCGTTTACTTGGTCGGCCTCTTCTTCTGATCCCATTTGGTTTATACATCGTTTACTTGGTCGGCTTCTTCTTCTGATCCCATTTGGTTTGTACATCGTTTACTTGGTTGGCCTCTTCTTCTGATCCCATTTGGTTTGTACATCGTTTACTTGGTCGGCCTCTTCTTCTGATCCCATTTGGTTTGTACATCGTTTACTTGGTCGGCCTCTTCTTCTGATCCCATTTGGTTTATACATCGTTTACTTGGTCGGCCTCTTCTTCTGATCCCATTTGGTTTGTACATCGTTTACTTGGTCGGTCTCTTCTTCTGATCCCATTTGGTTTGTACATCGTTTACTTGGTCGGCCTCTTCTTCTGATCCCATTTGGTTTGTACATCGTTTACTTGGTCGGCCTCTTATTTTGGTCCCATTTGGTCTGTACATCGTTTACTTGGTCGGCCTCTTCTGTGGGTTCCATTTGGCTATGATCTCATCTCTCTCATGATGTACTTGGTTCTAAGTTTCTATGATCTGATCTCTCCCTTGATGTACTTGGTTCTAAGTTTCTATGATCTCATCTCTCCCAGGATGTACTGGGTTCTAAGCTTCTATGATCTCATCTTTCCCAGGATGTGCTGGGTTCTAAGTTTCTATGATCTCATCTCTCCCATGATGTACTTGGTTCTAAATTTCTATGATCTCATCTCTCCCATGATGTACTTGGTTCTATGTTTCATTGTCTTACCATAGGCAAATGAATGCTTATTGTTACGCCCATGGCTGATAAGTGGTTAAGTGGCTACCTGATGACATATTAGCATCAACAATACTTGGTTGATACCCATAGTCTGGAACATAGTCTCATGGTCGACTTCACAACCCATATGATACTGGTAGGAGTGCCGGGCATTCGGTCTGCCCGATACACATCTTGCCCGCTCTTGACAACGTGTTACCAGTAATTGGAGAGATTTCGATGTGGTGCAAAGTTTATATCTTTCTGTCCGTGCGGTCGCAATTCAGAACCAATGCCTTTCTGTCTGGCCGATGCTGTAATCTTTGACGCAGTAGTACTTTCTTGCTCTTGAGTCCTGTTTAACTATACTCAGGCTTTTCTCTTGTGCAGGTACGCTTTCACCCACTTGTACATTCTTCCATTGACTTTGTGGCTTCTCAGTTTCTTCATCAGATCCTTCTTTCCAGACTTATCAAAGACTTATTCATTTCTATCCATGCCGCAAGCACCAGCTTTCTTCTCTTGGAATGCATCCTCAATTTCTTGAGAGAGGTAGGTTGTCTGATCTTCTGTAGAGTAGCACTGCCTAAAGCCAGCCTGCTGTGGCACAAGGATGTTTTTACTTTCAATGTACCACTGCAGTCTGTGATTGATGACGTGCTCCTTTATTTTTAGAGACAGCTGGTGAGGCTAATTGGTCTGTAGCTAGAGGCAATGGAACTATCTTTCCCTGATTTTAGGAGGGGTATCATGGCTGCTTCTCTCCAGGCTTGTGGAACACTGCCTAAGTTCAGCAGTTATTGAACATCTGCAGCAGCTTAGTTTTTGCCATTGTTCCTAGGTTCCTGATCATTTCATTGGAGATACCATCAGCTCCTGGTCACTTTCTTATTTTTAGTTTTGATATTGCTAGCTCCAGTTCGCTGATCGTGTTTGGTGCCTTAAGAATCTCATGTACTATTTCATACTGTCCTGTATATTGCCACTTCTCTAGACTCTCTTGCTGTTTCTCTGGACTAATGTTGACATTGTTATCTTGTGCGAATGAGTCCGTAAAATGGTCAGCTGCTTGCTTTCCTGTTAAGACGTATCCGTCTTTATGTAGTGCGATCTTTGAGTTTCTCCCTATGCCCTCACCAAGTTGTTTTATTAGTTTCCACAACTTCCTTGCGTCTCTTTCAAAGTTCAGTGGCTCTGTTTTCTCCTGCCAGCTTTTCCATCTAGCCTATTGGCCATTTGAAATTTGGCTTTTGCATGCTGGAATTTATTCGTAGTGCTCTTCGGCTGGGTTTGGCCTCTGTATGCTTCTCTACACACTTCCACATCATTATGCAACTGTTCCAGTTCACTACTCCAGTAGGGTTTATATTGTTTACGGGCTCCTCTTGGTACTGTTTCTCGTGCTGCTTGTAGTATGCATTTCCTGAACACGTCAACTACTTTATTTATGTCTTTATCTGTGTTAGGATTTCTAACCAGTATGCTGGTGCGATGTTTGTACATTGCCCAGTCCACTTTCTTGTAATTCCACTTCGAGAGGGTGCTGCTTTTACTTACAAGCTCATTTTCTATAATTAAAAAGACTGGCCAATGGTACTGCCACCAAGTTGTTTACCAAGAATTTGTGTAATGTTCCAGTCCGGGTCTCTTTAATGAGAAGCTAGGTCGGTGTAGTTGTAGTGTGCCATGATCTCGAGTAGAAGGTATGTGGGTCAGACGGCTTGTTAATCAAGATGAATCGATTCTCGTCCTGTCAGTCCTTCAGTCTCTCTCCTCTCTGGTCCATGGGATCATAGCCCAAACTCTGTGAGTGGCTGTTGAAATCACCACACGCAATAATTTTTTTCTTTCTTTTAATGGGAGTGTGTCTAGTGCCTGTGGGCGATCACTTGGACAGTAGTAATTTATCAGATGTAGCCCTGTATTGTCTGTTGTAAGTTTGAGAGTCTGATGCTCGGCCCTTTCCATGCAACGAACAGTAAGCGATTAAATTTATTACAGGTTCCGAAGCCTAGAGTGGACTTATACAAAACTTGTTTCGCGTATTCTGATGCTCACTTGTGGAATAATCTTTCACCAGATCTGAAAACTCCAATGAGTCCCTACACATTCAACCGAAAACTTTTTCAATACTTACATCATACCGACTATATGCCTCCATAAGTCACCTACTGGTAAAAAATTTTCACTATCATTCTTCACTGTGTGTGTGTGAGCGAGAGAGTGGGTGAGAGAGTGAATGAGAAAGAGTGTGAGTGGGAGAATTATAATGAGAGTAATTTAGTGTGGTTTAGAGAGTGAATGAGTGAGTGTGAGTGGGAGAGAGATAGTAAGAAAGTAAGTGGGAGAGTGAGTGAGAGATTGAGTGAGAGTGAATATGTGAGTATGTGTGTGTAAGTGAGGGCGAATATGAGAGTGAGTGCGTATAAGCATGAGAGAGAGATAGTGAGTGGGAGAGAGGAAGAGAATTTGACAATGAGAGAGTTAGTGTGCCAATGTGAGTGAAAGAAAAATAAATAGAGAGAGAGGGAGATGAGAGAGAGAGAGAGAGAGAGAGAGAGAGAGAGAGAGAGAGAGAGAGAGAGAGGAGCGCAATCATATCATTATGCCATATTTTTTTCTATATCCTCATCTTACATATTAACATTTTTACTGCCATTTGAATTTAACATGCACTGCTTATCTCATCATGTTTATGTAAATTCCAGGCATTATCTTACTGGATTGGACCACTATTTTATTTTTACGTTGCCATACCATACCATATTTTCATCACCATTTCCATATTTTCCATGTTTTCCGATCCCCCCCCCCCACCCCCCCCCCAATTTGTCTTATGAGGATGCTCACGATAGTCGACAGTGTGTACGTGTGAAAAGGTGGGAGTTTATTCATGCTAGTTTTAGTGATTATGTGAGGCAGCGTGTATGTGTGTGGTTGGATGGATGTGTGTATGTGTGTGTGTGTGTGTTTATATGTGTGAATGTATGTGTGTGCATGTCTGTATGTGTGTATGGGTCTATATTTGTGGACATCTGTGTATGTGTGTGTGTGCTTGTTGTGTGTACGTCTGTACGTGTGTTAAGGTGTGCGTACATGTGTGTTTATGTGTGTATGTGCGTGTGTATATGTGTGTATGTGTGTGTGTGTGTGTGTACTCGTGTATGTATGTGTATATGTTTGTGTGTAAGTGTGAATTACTGTAAATTACTGTAGAGTGAGTGCGAGAGTTAGTGAGTGTGTGTGAGGTAGAGTGAATGAGTGTGAGAGTGTGTGTATGTCTAAAGAGAGAGAGAGAGAGAGAGAGAGAGAGAGAGAGAGAGAGAGAGAGAGAGAGAGAGTTGAGCGCACGCATGTCATGTAACATACTATTCCGTATTTTTTATTTATTCTCATCTTTCATATTACGAGGTATCATTTTTGTATGCCACATGATTGTATGATGTATACTATAGTCGCATGCAAACTACTGTAAAGTGAGTGAGAGAGTTAGTGAGTGTGAGTGAGTAAGGGAGTGTGAGTGTGTTTGACTCTGTGTGTGTATGTGTGTGTAAAAAGAGAGAGATAGAGAGAGAGAGCGAGAGCGAGAGAGAGAGAGAGAGAGAGAGAGAGAGAGAGAGAGAGAGAGAGAGAGAGAGAGAGAGAGAGAGAGAGAGAGAGAGAGAGAGTTGAATTGCATCACTAGTTTTTACGTTACGTTTTTACGTTATGTTCAGTTTTTTCCTTTTATTTTTACAATTTCGCGAGAATGCTCAAGACAATCGTCACTGTATGTGTGTGTAAAGTGTGGGAGTTTGTTCATAATAGTAATACGCATTGTTTATGCCTACAAAATTCATTTGACAATGTTTTTTCCTATGCACTACTGACGAACGAAATATGAGTGATTGGAAGGGCCGAATGTAAGACAGGCCTGCATGCCCAATTTTTTACCCTATGAAAATAAAGTCCGGTCGTTCGTTTAGGCACATTGACAGATTTAACAGGAACATTAACATACGATGAATAATGCACATACTGACGTCCTTGGTACTCTTCCTTCATTTATTGTAGACAAATGTTACAGCAGAACATGACTCACATGGTCCCGTATATGTGGGAGGGTGTGTGATTTAATATTGACAAATACATATTCACTTCTGCTGGATAAAGTTCATCAATTTGAAGAGTAGGCACACTCGTTTCATCATGGCGACTATTCAGTTCATATACAGATGTCTGACTATCAACCTAAGTTAAACTTACAGTCTGGTCCTGGCGACTGGTGTGCAGTGTCGCTGGGCTGCCATTAATTCGGTGAACTGCAACAAGCTTTCTTGCTGGATATTCGCTCAGTCGTACTAGCTGGATGATACATCTCCGATTCTTGATGGAGAATCAGTACATAACTTATTTCGACAATATTTCACTGCTTCGAAACACTTTGAAGTCTTGCTTCTGTCAAAACCCTGACCTAAGTGAATAGACTAGGCAGCTGATCTCGTGATCTCAGCAGTTTTGATTACGTGATACGTGATCTTTCTAAGTGGTTTCCCTTCTCTATCGTGAACCATCATTGTCATGGAGCAGATGACAGGCTGGTAGAGTTAAACTGATGAGTGAGTGCATCAGTATATAAAAATAGAATAATAATAGAAAGTTGCACATTGTGGCACTTGTAATAAACGAGGGCCACGTCATAGTAGTGCGTAGCATGACAACCCAACTGTAGTTTTGGGCATTCCATTGCCAGCTTACACACAGAACGGTAGTATTGGGATTTGATAGCCAGCTTACATACAGAATGGCAGTTGTAGGAGTTCCAGCGCCAGCTCACATACAGAACACTTCGTTTGACATTCTCCACGCTCAACGATATAAGCACACGTAGAGATGCATGCACGTCTAGCTCACGCTTAGCTCAGTGACATTAGGCGCGCAGGTTTGGCCATGGTACTTTTATATCGACGTGATGGGACGGCCGGGAGTCGTCGCCTCTGATATCACCATTGCAGCTGATAGCAGACTTAGTCACCTAACACTCACGCCAGGTATGAATGTGTGATTTACGGGCACATTGCAGGAATGTGAGATGACTGTGAGAGCCTGAAGACTCGAGCTTCATAAACGTTCGTGACTGTCATCTGGCGTCCGTCGGTAATAAATACATCGCCGTTCCCGTCATCAAGCTGTTTCGAGTTGTTTTTGAATGAGAGAGAGTCCTGCTTTCCTGTTGGTATATTCAGTGTGATGATCTAATGTTCTTCAGCTCAGTATGGATCATACCCACGAGCCAGTGCTCAGGGCACCAGCTGATCGGGAACTTATCTTTCAGTAGCGAGGCACCGATCGCTGTCCAGGCTCATTGAGTCCTTCGTCGCCTTGGGTGCACTACAGCAGTCAAGCCCACCATTCAAACCTAAGTCAACACCTCGCCTCGTGACAATCATCACTATTCTTTAAAGGTCTCGGCTTCCTTCGTTTTCCAAGTGCTACCTATGGTTAATTTGAATTACACTCGCTTTTTCTTCCCTGCTCATGTACTGTACACATTCTACTAATACGCAGGACTAGTACTGTAGACCCTGCATACCTACATGGCATATATGGCAACTTTTCTTTACCGAGAAATTGCCCCTCCCTTTCTTTTCTAGAAAGCACATTTACCACCTGACAGCTAATCTCTAGTAAGGCTATCAGAAATAAATTTACGGACAACGAAGGGCGTTCAAAGTGGGGGAATGAAACAATTAGAGATCACAGAATGTACCCGAGAATACAGTATATAGATTAAAAGCCGTTGGCATAATAGGATTCCAACCTGCCGATAATCAATGTTGACATCTCGTTGCCGAATGAAAAAAGTGTACTTCGAGGCATGACCAAATATTATCCTGAAAAGATTCTCCCATTAACCAGGTCAATAAATCTCCTGAAACCACAACTAGGCAATATGGACTGGATTCTGTCCAGGCCATTTAAGAACCCATAGGTGTCAGTAATTTTTAAAACCATGGATAGGCCAACGGATAATGTCAAGTCAAACGGGGTCAAGCTAGACTAGCTAGCCATACAGGAAAGCAAAGAAGACCAGTCAACCCACACAGAACTGGTGACATCAGTCGCTACACGCTGAGGGAGATACCGGGGAGAGATCTGCGCACGTATGGACTGATAGTTCGATGTGCCATGATGATGATGATCTGGTGACGAACTTACTAACTAGGCCAGTTGTGTTTTCTTGTTCGCTCGCTTTGAGATCAAGCTTTGTCCATACACGCACTCCTACTTCTAATGCACTGGACTGATATTTGCGTGTGGATTAGCTTTGCCTATGAGCGGTGTCCCTCGTCATCAGGACGAATCCACTCCGGCTTCTCGGTTAACTAGGTGAACTAATATTTCTAGTTAGCCTATTTGACGGTGTTAGAGAAATGGTTTCAGCAATCCTGTTGTGCCAAATATGTTCTTCTGCTGTCTGTTGTGTCACCAAAGACGCGCTTCAATCCCTATCCACGAGTGCACATCAATACCTGGCGGTTTATTTACTAACATCTACTTGTCGTGTCACCACGGGAAGTACTGACTTTCTGCTGACTTTTATGTCGGTCGGCCTGGGCAACCCAGCTTTAGATTTCATTTCATGGATTGTTCCATTGGCACCTTGACGTCTTGACTGATGATAGTTTGTAAATTTCTGCCCACAATGGATGCATGTGAACACATGGTCATTTTTACCATCACGCACCATCTTATGTCTCTCACGCTCAGTTTGTGACCTGTCTGCAATCATTTTCTCCTTTGTCTTTATTCCATTTCTGATATGAGCCCTCCATGCAACACGTTCGGCGGCAAATTTCTCCCAATGTGCATTATCAATGCCTGTATCAATCATGTCCCGTTTACACACATCTTTGTATCGTAGTAGAGGCCGACCCTGGGATCTCTTACCTATCTGTAATTCACCAAAACAGATGTCATTTGGTATTTCAATTCAGTATGTGTGATTTTTTCTTGCCACTCAACAGCAATTATTCTTCTCAGACACCGCATATGAAAGCTGTTTAAACGTTTCTCTTGGTGTGAGTTAGTTGACCAGGCTTCACTGCCAAGAAGAAGAGTACTGAGGACACAGGCTTGATAGACAAGGACTATTGTTTTGGCAGTAAGCTTCCTGTAATCACAGACTCTTTGTGTTAAGTGTTCATTGTTGTTGCTGCCTTACCAATCTTAGTGTTGATTTCCCGATCTAGGGATAATTTGCTATTTACCTCCGATCCTATATATGTAAAATGGTCTACTTTGTCCAGTTCGTCAATAAAGAATGATGGTGCCCCATGTGCACCTTGTGACATAATCTGTGTCTCAATTATACTGGTTGTTAAACCAAATTCAGAACAAGCATTGGAGAATGCATATAGTAGACGATGTAATTCTTCCTCAGAGTGGGTCGTAATTGTTGCATCATCTGTAAAAAGCAACTCTCTGATAAGTACCCTCCTAATTTTGGTCTTGGCCTTCAGTCTCTGAGCATTGTAGAGACCGCCGTGTGAGCGTGAGTGAATGTATATATCACCATCCTGATCACGAAAGACACAATGTGGGGTGTCGGGGTTTGGTGAGAGCCGCCCAAAATTCGGTGCTTACAGAAAGCAGGTATTATCGTCTACTGTCATACGGTACCTCTGTCATAACTAAGACCTGACACAGCTCATAGATTGTAACAGCGTTGTATTTTGTCTCCATCTTCAGGTACTCTATCTGGAGCACAAGTTGGTGATAACGACCATCCTCTTGTCTGTGTCATCTGTTTGTTGATCAACTTATATCATTATTTGCTGGTCATCTGTTTATGAGTTCCATGTACACTTGTTTTCTGTCTTTCTCTGTCTCTCTTGCCTAATACTTTTCCTTTCTCTGTCTCTCTTGCATAATACTTTCCCTTTCTCTGTCTTTCTTGTCTAATACTTTCAATTTCTGTATCTCCCTTGTCTAATACTTTCCCTTTGTCTGTCTCCCTTGTCTAATACTTTCCCTTTCTCTGTCTTTCTTGTCTAATACTTTCAATTTCTCTATCTCCCTTGACTAATACTTTCCCTTTCTCTGTCTCTCTTGTCTAATACTTTCCCTTTCTCTGTCTCTCTTGCCTAATACTTTCCTACACAAGCCTAATTTCTGTATTCCATATCTTCTGTTGACACGCCTCATAAATTTCATTGGTATGTTTGTGTTGGTTTTGAGCAGCAACACTGTCTACTGGCATTACATTGGTGCTTATTATATTCTCTGTTCTTGATCTGCCACGAACTACTTCGCCATTTCATTGCTGACTGTCCAGAATTCACCTCCATAGAGATCACACAACGCTTCTTCATCTCCTTCCTTCTCCTCTTCCTCCTCCTCACGTCGCCATCTCCATAATTTGTCCTAAAATGAAACAAGTGTAGACCAGATTAGTTTTCCATGTTCTGCAGCAAATGTTTTATCAGTCATCTTCCGCCTTCTCACACGATCACCAGAGTCGTGGATCAGCTCTGTATTCTTGTCTCGATCATGCCACGTGACCAAGCCATCCAGGTATTTACATCCTGCCTTCTTCTTGTTCTTTCCTCCTCAATCTTGCCAGTTCGAGTTCATGTCATCAAGTGTGAGCAGCAATTGTGACTGTCTACGTCTAATTTATCTAATCAGTGTACGATCTTCATTTGTTTCTTGTAGGACTTAGTTATTGATTTTTTTTGTCTGTCCATGGTATTCTTTGCATATTCCCCAGAAACAATTTTTCCAAAGCCATCGGATGTTTTTCAGCTTGTCTGCTCATTGTCCACGCTTCACATTCATACAAAAGTACAGGTTCTATGTACCAGCTGAATACTCTTTTTTTCGTTGCAAATAGCATCTTTTTATTGGTCAATATGTTTTCCATCCTGCAAAAGGCTACCTTCGCAATGGCGATTCTTGTTCTAATCTCTTCAAGGCATCTCCCATCAGATGTTATGTCTGTTCCGAGATACCTGTACAGATTGACGTGTTTAAGAATATTCCCAATTACTTGTATATGACACTGTAAGCAAGTATGGACTAGGGCAGGGGTGGGTAAACTACGGCCGCGGGCCGCATGCGGCCCGCCAACTGATTTTATGCAGCCCGCGAAGGCATTTAGAAATAAAAATATGTACTTCGTTTTTAAGTTATTTTGTTGAATTTAAAAGAACTGCATGTACCCTTATGATTGTTTTAACATTTTTGATAAAATGTCTGTCTAATTATTTATTTTTGTAAACAGTCCTTGACTTTCGTAATGTAATGCTTCTTCTTCTTCTTTCGTTCGCCTTTAATATGTCTATAAGTGCAAATGTATGAATTTATGCTCTTGTATGAATTTAACTGTCCTTTTTAGTTCACTCAACAGTCCATAAAGTTTATCTTCCACTGTCGTCTCTCTAGGCCAGAAGTTTTGCCTAGATATGTAATTTTGGCAGTCCTGGAGTATGTGCTCTGCTGTCTGCGACGCCAATCCACATGTGCACATGGCTGTTTCACCAATCTTGAATTTTGCATACATGTGGTTGCGTAATCTATTGTGTCCTGTTCTGAGGCGCAGAATATTGACTTGTTCTGGTCTGTCCATAACGTGGTAGTCATCTTGAGCAGATTTTGGTGGCCTTCTGATTGATTTGATCATTCTTTTCTTTTGGTGGTATGTAACGGGCTCATCAGGCTTACTTTTTTTGCTCCTTCCTAATCCAATCAATCAGTTCTGTCGTTTCCGGGTACTCCACAGTGGGATGGTATCCACTGTATGGTGACCTTATGCTGACTGCTAGGTTCAGAAAGTAGTGTCCTTAGTACTGGCAATTTCCCAGACATCATTTAGTTTTCGTTGAGGTGAGTTGCTTGCAAGCAACATACGCTTACCTTTTCTTGGTCCAAGATGTTTTCTATTTCTAATTTTTGTTGTTGTTACTGACTGTGACGGGACAGCCCCGGCAGCATCATAATTACACAAGTTTTCAAGGAATTACAGAGCCCACAATATTTTTCTAAAATTCTCTAAAAGAATAAACGTTCCCCAGAAGAGGATAAAAACGTAAGAGAAAAATACAGAGTCACTTAGAGCCCGCACTATCATTTTTACTACATTGGTAGATCAAAGCAACGTCTGGTCTCTACATCTAAGAGATTTTCCCTTTGATGTTCTGATCAACCAGACATCGCGGAGCCAGTCAGTTGAGATTGACGTGTTAGTTTACAAGCCTGCGGTTGGAATAGGGACTAACACCTTACGTTCAACAGGACCTAACGTGTGAACCAGCCACGGCAGAATGGGAGATAAGAGCCAGACTTTGCGGAGACAGAAAACGTTTGTAGTTGCCGCTACAAGCGAGTTCAGCGGACAGACGGGTGATTGTAAGACGGCAATATAATGCCGGCCTTATACCTCGTCGCAACCCAGGAGATAAAAGCTTGTTAATTCCCGGGAAAGTGAGAAGGCCCCAGCAGATTGGAATGTAGGTATGACGCAACGTCTGTTGCAGGGGCAAATTCATTGTTTCAGGAATGTGGTATCGGTCAATTTGATTGACAGATGAAACTACCCTTCACAGGAAAGGAGGAGGGGTGAGAAGAGTTTGGGACTTAATCCATCCCGTCATAGTACATGTGGAAAATAGGTGGAGTTAATTAATAGGGGATATATTAATTAGCCAAAGTGAAAACTAGCCAGGGCTGAAGAGAATAAAACTACATGCATGGCCAGCAAGACTTCAGACGCAAATTTACAATAGCATTCTTAGGATACCTACTGGAGAAATATTAACATTTCGTTCTGTTGGACTTCTGTACGAAGTCGTATGACAGGATTTCCTAGCTATAACCCAAGTAATACCATTACTCTGATTAGTTTATCTGCTAGTCTGAAGGCTTGTGTAGTTTCCTGTTTCTACATATTCTCCCAAACTTTACACTCGTGGATTTTCTTTGTACTTAATGTTCCAGTTTCTAGATTTACTATTGTAAACTTTACTACTACTGTGAGCTTTATCTTCTTCTTTCATTCACTACTTGGTTGTCTGACTTGTTGTATGTGACAGTGGGGGGTACGGGGTGTCAGGCATTGGTAGCACCTTTGGTAAGGATGGCTCTCATGTCCTTTCAGGACCCATCCCCCACTGGTCCAAGTCTGACACCCAGCTCGTGCCTGTGGCTCCTAGTAGCTGTCAGCATGCGACAGCGGCCACCCCCCCCCGGGCAACAGCTGTGAGAGGCTGGCTAAACCAGGCATGGGTATCCTATTTGGTGTCAAACCAAGAGGTAAACTAGGGTATGCCTACCCAGCATGTGAAAACAGGATTCGGCAGACTGCGCGGAAGAAATCATTCCTGATTCAACGGGCAAGACGGCGTTTACCTGCAAAGCGTTGTGGAACGTAATGATCATGGCAAGGCACGTAGAGCGCCCTGGTCATCCACTGCACCTGTATTCGTCTCCAATCGTCTCGACTTGTCTTGCCAATGGACTCAGATGGACTCAGGGGAGAGAGTGAGGTCGACGAATTGCGCAACTCTTCCTCACTTTAATCCAAGTCATCGCGCAAGTCATTCTTCATCCAACGTCACATATCAACCTTCAAGCCCTGTGGCGATGGGCGAGCGGCAAAGCGGCAGGCGTGGGTACGCTGGCAGCCGTAGTCGCAGACCTGCACACAGGCGGCTCAGGCCATATGGTCGTCTTCTACTGACTGGAGCAGCAGTGGGATTCGGCAGCCCCCTGAGCGACTGAGCAGCCCTCTATAGGAACACACTGCTCACCTCCATAGCATGAGGAAGGGGCTAGAAAAGGTGCCCTAAACATTGTCTGCTTCATCACTACCTAACCAGCTAGCCGCGGTTGGTGGGTACCCTTAACTGCGGTCGACATACAAAGAAAGATAAAACAAGCAAAGCTAAAAGAGTAAACCATATTCCCTTAACAATTGGAACTTGGAATGTACGCACCCTACTTGACAGAGACGGCGCGTCGGGTCCAGAGAGACGAACAGCACTGATTGGGGGAGAGCTGGGCAGGTACAACATCGACATTGCAGCCTTGAGCGAGACACGACTTGCAGAAGAAGGCCAAATCTGTGAAATTGGTGCCGGCTACACATTTTTCTGGAGTGGAAGGAAAAGCGAGGAAAGACGCCAATCCGGTGTGGGATTTGCCATTAAGTCGGCCCTGGTCGGCAAATTAGCTGGATTTCCAAAGGCTATAAACGACAGGCTCATGACCATGAAGTTGCCTCTGCTGAATGGAAGGAAGCATGCAACCATTGTGATTGTCTACGCACCAACTATGACCAATGAAGATGATGTCAAGAACAAGTTCTATGAGGACCTGCACAGTGTATTAACATCTGTTCCCAAAGGAGACAAACTTATACTCCTTGGGGATTTCAATGCCAGAGTAGGCACGGACACCACCTCTTGGAGTGGCATTATTGGAAAGCATGGAGTCGGAAATTGTAACAGCAATGGACTCCGCCTCCTTCAGACATGTGCCGAACATGATCTCGTGATTACGAACACAATTTTCCGTCTCCCCATGAGAAATAGGACATCGTGGATGCACCCTCGCTCAAAACACTGGCACCTCATTGACTATGTCATCGTCAGGAGGAGTGACAGACAAGACGTTCGAGTGACAAAATCCATGTGTGGTGCCGAATGCTGGACAGACCATCGTCTCATTGTCTCGAAAATGAACATCCACATCAGGCCACCACGGCGTCCTCAAGGGGCGAAAATGCAAACAAAGCTAAATGTCACCCGCCTAAACAGCAAGAAAATGCAGCAGTCGTTTGAAAATATGCTGGAAGACCGCCTCAAGCCCAATGCTGAAGCTAAACAGGATACAGAAACAGAATGGAGAGCCCTAAAGGACACAATTTACAACACTGCTATGGAAATCCAGGGTCCAGCCCCCCGTAAGCATAAAGACTGGTTTGATGAAAATTCCGAAGACATCAACCAATTGCTGGCCGAGAAACATCTTCTCCTCAAGGCACATTTGAATGACCCAAAGTCAACATAAAAAAAAAGATGCTTTCAAGAACATTCAGAGAGTAGTGCAGCAGAAACTTCGGCACATGCGGGACTCCTGGCTGAGCAGCAAAGCTGATGAAATTCAGGGCTTTGCTGACAGACATGATATGAAAAACTTCTACGACTCACTGAAAGCGGTCTATGGTCCTTCATCACCAGGCATAGTTCCCCTCCTCAGTGCAGACGGAGGAACATTGGTCACCGATAAGAAAGAAATCCTCCAACGCTGGGCAGAGCATTTCAGCAAAATCTTAAATGCAACTTCCTTCTTCGATGATGAAACCATCAACTGCCTTCCTCAAGTTCCCACCAATGAGACACTTGGTGACCTGCCAACCATAGTGGAAATAAACAAAGCCATCCAGCAACTCTCCAGCGGCAAGGCACCTGGTCCGGACTCCATCCCAGCAGAGATATACAAGGCAGGTGGGCCGTTCCTAACAGAGCAGCTTCACCAAGTCTTCACAAACATATGGATGAACGAGACCATGCCACAAGATTTTAAGGACGCGTCAATAGTCCACCTTTACAAACGTAAAGGAAACCGCCAATCCTGTGACAACCACCGAGGCATCTCCTTGCTTTCAATTGCAGGGAAGTTACTCGCCAGAATTCTTCTCAATCGCCTCACAGCCCATCTCGATCAAGGTCTTCTTCCTGAGAGTCAATGTGGCTTCAGAAAAGAACGTGGAACTGTTGACATGATTTTCGCTGCAAGGCAGCTGCAAGAGAAATGTCAGGAACAGAACTGCGAAATGTTCTCCACTTTCATTGACCTTACCAAGGCTTTTGATACAGTCAGCAGAGAAGGACTGTGGAAGATTATGGCAAAATATGGCTGTCCACGAAAGTTTGTCCAAATAGTGCGGCTATTTCATGACGGCATGCAGGCAAGAGTACAGGAAAATGGTGAACTGTCTGAACCCTTTCCTGTAACCAACGGAGTGAAGCAAGGATGTGTCCTGGCACCAACACTGTTCAGTCTCATGTTTTCAGCCATGTTGATGAATGCCTTCGAGAACGACGACATTGGAATAGACATCAACTACCGTATGGATGGAAAGTTATTCAATCTCAGAAGGCTGAAAGCTAAAACCAAAATTGACAGCGGCACCGTCAGAGAGCTCCTGTTTGCTGATGCTCTATACGCCAACTCAGAGGCGGACATGCAACATAATGTTTCAGCTTTCTCACATGCCTGTGCCAACTTTGGGCTCAATATCAACATGGAGAAAACTGTAGTTATGTACCAGCCAGCTCCAGGGAATAATCACACTGTGCCGAATATCAAAGTGAATGATCATAGACTAAGTGTTGTGGACAAATTCACCTATCATGGCAGCACTGTGTCACAAGCTGCCACAACCGATGACGAAGTGAATGCAAGAATCTCCAAGGCCAGTGCAGCCTTTGGCAGACTGTACAAGAATGTATGGGACAGAACTGGAATAAGCCTGCAAACAAAGCTAAAAGTCTACAAAGCAGTTGTATTATCCACACTGCTATTTGCTTGTGAAACCTGGACTGTTTATCAGCGACACGCTAGGAAATTAAACCACTTCCACACAGTCTGCCTAAGGAAGCTACTGAAGATTAAATGGCAAGACAAGATTCCAGACACTGAAGTCCTAGAAAGAGCATCCATGCCCAGTATCCACACTCTACTGATGAAGAATCAGATTCGCTGGGCTGGTCACTTGACCCGCATGCCAGATCACAGGCTCCCTAAACGAATTTTCTACAGCGAACTGCGTTGTGGTAAACGCTCCCAAGGTGGCCAGAGGAAACGTTTTAAAGACACTCTGAAAATTTCACTGAATGCTTTTGGAATTCATCATGACACCTGGGAGGCTGCAGCCAGAGACCGAAATTCGTGGCGTGCATCATTGCGCAAAGGTGCAGTCATATGTGAGGCAACCAGGACTGCAAGAGCTGTGAAGAAAAGGCAGGACAGAAAAACCACTGCAGGAAATCCTCCTCCAGAGACGTCAAGCATTCTTTGCCTACATTGTCAAAGAACATTTCGAGCCAAAATAGGCCTTATCAGCCATCTTAGAACCCACGGCTCCACACCTTCAACCCCACTGGATGAAATGAATGGTCATCATCATTCTTGATGGACAAACAACAACAACATGTGACAATTTGGAGAAATCCATTATCCAAGCTACATGAGCGTGTGGCTTATTCATGTACAGGAGATGCATTTAGATTCATCCTGTATGATGTTAAACATTGGGGAGACTGACTACTTAGGAGAAATTCCTGAGAGCTACCAGTCTCTTGATAGCGTCCAATTAACATTGATTATTTGGACCAACACTTTGAGTGCCTACCAAGATTATGGTGAAACCACTTGGTTTGAGGAATGGCACCAGTTCACCTTGTCTGCATGATGTCTGCATGAGGACAGACATGACTTAGGACATTCAATATCCCAGACAGATTCAGGGAAGGCATTTAATGTTCGACAGGACTGTGCGACCAGCCCTTCCGACAAGACAGTATGAATGAATCAGAAAGGGAAAGAGTAAGTGAGGTGAACTTATATGGGAAACACCCCATTACATAAATGTATGTGATGATGTATGTTTTGAGCTATAGATGTTCTAAATGGTTTTATGAATATATACATATATATTTATTTATTTAGAACTGATATATGTTTATGTAACATGCCATCATCTATCATCATACCATCATATATTATGACTTGAATGTATGTTTATATGAATGTATAGACATATGTGTTTGAGATGTGTAGACGTAGATACTACCCATCTCCGTTCGTTTCATTCCAGATCTCTTAGGAGCAATGGACAGTCAACAACCCATATCAGGAAGTGACTTAGCCTTGTGAGGGACCAATTTGGACTCCTTCAATCTGACAGTGAACTGCGTCTCACTGGGGGAAGCATGACCTATGTGCTTCTGAGCTTTTCAGCCAGATGAGTTACGTATACCATAATATAATCATCATCATCATATGATCAAGACTAGAAATAATAAACACAGTTGTTGTATTTTAAAACTCAATTTGTCCGTATAATTCTAAATGTTTATAAATGTTTGTGTAGCGTATCAAGTACACACATTATTGTATCATTTAGTGTGGGTTCGCACATATTGTCCAGAAGTGGGAATCTATGTCCGGGAGGTATCTTGCCTATGCAGTCATAAGTACCCAGATTACGTTGCATGTCTTAACTCCTCCTTTCTCACTTCTGGTGATACCAAGTACAGCCAAAACTATATAGATATATTCTATCTTCAACGAGCCACTTCTTGGCTGTTTTCTTGAGTATCAGGGACAGTGTCTTAATCAGCATAAAAGACATTTGTTCCACGTTTTCTCTCTGGGATCTGGGTGGTAATTAGTCCCTTCTGACAGAATTAGGGGATCTTAAACTGCATCCAGAACTAAACACCAGTAGAAGAAAATGATGTTGGCTGAGTGGTTGCCCCTCTGGGATCTAACCCCAGCCAGTTGGTGACACTGACTCCCTCCGCATTCCAGTGCATTAGTTTTAGTCTTTATTTGGTATGGCCAGACGCTCTATTCTTAGGTCCCCTGGCTCCACAGGACATCTTAGTAGCTGTGATTGGACCCTTTCGAGGCATAGGGCCTGGCACTGCACCTGTCTGGGGTCCAAAGCAGGGCGAGCACAATAACATTTAGCAGTAGTCGACATATTTCATTACGCGTGATTGCGTGGCAGCCTGATTTCTGTAGTGCGCCTCCTGGCTGGTTGCCTCCGTCTACAGCACCTTTCCTTTGCTAGAGCAGACTGTGGTCTTACTCGAGTTTAGGTGTCTAGGCACGCACACACATATCTGCGCATGCATGTACGTGCATACACATCTAGAGCGTTCTGGTTATTTCTCGGTGCCAGTGACTCGCCGCCGCCCCTTCTCCTGTTAGTTAAAACAGGTCCGCCACGTGAAAGTAGACGTAGACAGACAAAATCTTTTAGCGCATGTTATGAGAAAAATGAATTCGAGAACTAGGTGACAACTGGAAAGATCGAAGGGAAGAGACCAAGGAAGAGACAGAGAAGTAAATGCCTGGATAGCTTGGTCACATGGCATGGTCGAGACAGAAACACGGAGCTGTTCCACGACTTTAGTGATCGAGTGAAATGGCAAAAATGACCGCCCACGCTTATCGGCATGGCACATGATGAATGGATATACACAGCATTTACTCTACCCTTGCCTCCTACGGACCCACATTGTTGTTCTCATATTTCTGGTTGTATTTTCTTCATAAATCTGTGCATGATGACTCTTATTAATATCTTCGTGATGTGGATCATTATACTAATTGATCGACGTTGATCAAAAGTACATGTTTAGCTGTTATTTTCACCAATTCCACGGTTACATTCATCAGTGTCAATTAAACATATTTTTGAGTTTGTCGTTACATTTCTGTTATTTTACCTCTGCCATCTTGTCTAGAAGGGTGTAAGACGACTTACAGACCACCATTACAACTGTAAATTATTACGCTGACACAGAGGCCACCTGTACTATAGAAATCTGTTCCGCCATGTTTGACGTCTGCTGGGTGTAGTGTCATGACCTCCATCTTTCTCAAATAACGAATCAGAAAGACATGGAATGCTTCAAGTTACGGCAGTATTAAATGGAGCGAACAACTATTCATATCCTATATTCAAGCAATTCATATTAAGCTTTTAATATCGTATATTCACACAAAAGACATAATTGCACGTTTAGACACATTTCAAACGAAGAACAAAAGAATGCTGCTGTGTAAACAAGATGTTTCGCACGCACGCATGCGCGCGCGCGCACGCACGCACGCGCTCGCGCACAAACACACACACACACTCATCTGACAAGGTAGAGTGACACGTTTCAAGTATTTTCTGACAAATGTTCTGAAGCTGTTTCGTAATGAGCGACTTTTCGCTCGACACAATAAGAGCCTGTTTGTGGGATGACATCTAACCGGACATAAAATGTGCAATATTTTCACTCGTCTTAAGCCAAATTGGGCATGAGGTGCTAGACAAGCATCTGTATAGACCAATCAACACTTGGTTGGTGACGTGGTGATATCACGTGTTTACTTCTCTATATATTTCTTGGTGCCCATCGAATTGGCAGTACACGAGACAGAAGGCTGTGGACAGACATGATCACCAACGCCACACGACATGGACTATAAGAAGATTGGCAGTACACTAGACTGAAGGCTGTGGGCAGACATGATCTCCAACGCCACACGGCATGGGCTATAGAAGAAGAAGTAGATATTTCTGAGTTTTCATGGATTGCTCAGTCTTCTAAATGTATCTGTAGATCTGCTTTATCTCTGTTACATCTTCCACCTAGATATTTGAAGAAAAAAAATAACGATTGATCTGTGTGAGTGAGTGGCACCTTGCAATCTTGACAGACCAAAGTATGTGAGTTGGAGTGTGGCCAAAATTCCATCACAATGCCTGGGCAGTGCTTTAGAGAAACATGTGGTGCCCAAACGACATGTTCCCTCTCTCGGCCTAGCCTTGTGAATTCCAAAGGAATGGGTAACCAATACGTCTGGCACAAGGTAGGCTGCAGACGCTGGCGGCTCAGCGTCAAACCTCCGAGACCTCGCCTCCACGAGCAGGTGGCGAGTGGTGGCCAGACCCTGGAACCTAAGGGACCCGACTTAGAGACGTTCAGCCACTTCCCACTGGTGAGGGCCTCGTACGCGCCTGGACCATACATAATAGGACGCGCACGTCTGTAAAACACAAGTGTCCGGACCTATGTAAAGCGTGTACTACCGTCAGACTCCCCGCCTGACTTGTGCGAAAAGTCCCGCCGGAGATATTGCTCGTCTGTTGCGAGCAAATCTCCCATCCTTCCACAGACTGAATAAGTAAATAAACGATAAAAGTAGTGGTATTTCAGTTGCGCTTGCGCTCCCACCTATGCTACACCCTTCAAGTGTCTTCAGAAAGTTGGACAAGGGTCAAGCTCAACAGGGTCTTCTTTCCCCGCTGATTCTACCCCAGACTTCGAGCCTCGTCACGATGAGTAGCTGTCCTCAAGTCAGTAAGCTGGCATACCTTTCCGGCCAGTCTTGCCTGGAATAGCTGGTAGCTCGTTGGGAGGAAAGGGGGGGGGGGGGGTGTTCAATGGTTAGTGTGACGTGGTGATGTGGCAAATATAAAAGGGTTCAGTAGGTCAGGAACATAAGACAGGTCTATTAAACTGGCAGGGAATTTACTTGTCTCTAGAAAAATACTGCTCTTGATTCATGGAGGAAATTGAAGGTGAGGTGCTAGTAACAGGCGCTGTAACTTTAATAACCGCTCCCAACGACTCCTAACGGCATAAGTGGATGACAACAACAACAACAACAACAGCAGCAGCAGCAACAGCAGCACAACAACAACAACAACAACAACATAATCATACACTGACTCTGTGACGAAGGGGTTACAGATGGAAATCGTAATCCCGCATTCATTCATTCATTCATTCATTCATTCATTCATCTATTCGTTAGCATGTCCTTTGCAGAACCTCGCTCCCATAACAACCTTCCGGAAAACCTCTCGATCACAAGCAAGATGGTCCCGCTTCTGATACACTCATCTGGAGATTATCCGCCACATCCTGCACCCATCTTCTAGTTGGCCCCTCCATTATTGTTCTTTCCAAAGTTTCGTGTCGTTTCAAGTGACCAAAATATTTTAATTCTTCTTTGTTTTATCGTCTTTAATAGCCAGCCTTCTTCAATATTCAGCTCTTGAATTATGGATGTATTTGTTCTTTTCTTTACCCAAGATATTCTTAGAACTCATCTATAACACTTATATTCAAAGGCATTTATCCACAATTTATTCAATTTCTTTAGTCTTTGAAGAGCAATAGACATTCGTCTTTTAATTTCTTTCATTGTGTCACCATTGTTGGTAATCAATGACCCAAGATATTCGAAATTTTCCACCACCTCCAATTTTTCCCTTTTAGCATGTATTTCTTTCTCCATAGTAGTTTTATCTGTATGCATTATCTTTATAATCAGAGAAACGGCGTAAATGGGTGCTCCATAGGAGCAGCCTCGGATCCACGACTCTGGTCATCGAGTGAGATGACAGAACATGACCGCACACGCTTACCGGCATGGCACATGATGGATGGATGGATTATCTTGATATGTGTTATGTTAAGATATAAGTTGTGATTTTTATTATTCAATTGGGTTGAGGTTATTAGGTTTTCTATACCATTCTGTGTTGTGGATAGCAATACTGTATCATCAGCATACCGAATCTCTGGTATGTCATGACCACCGATATTTATTACATCATCTCCGACATCTGTCATTATATTTTCGGCGTACAGGTTAAACACATAGAGGGACATGACACATCCCTGACGGACTCCTTGTTGATATCAAACCAATCTGATGTCTCGCCATCTATTCTAACCGCTACTTGTTGGTCTAGATAGAGCATTCTTATGAGTTGTATGAAAAGTAGGAAACTTTGCAAAAAGTAGGAAAATCTGTTACACAAAAGGAAAATATATTTGGCCACATTTCAATCAAATTTATGAAAAGTAGGAAAATTTGTTAACCAAATGGCAAAAATCTTGGCCAAGCAAGAAAACATTGTTAACCAAATGTGAAAAGGTTAGGCAAATTTCAAACCACACTTATAAAATTACCCGATCTGGTCCTATCGTTACTCTGTCTAATATACGATAGTGTCCCTTACTATGTCCTGTCTCCACTTCATCTTCTGTCTTGTAAATGTCCTGTCTTTTGACCCTCTTGTGACCTGACTTATGTCCTGTCTATACTCTACTGACTCTACTCTAGATGTCCTTATCTATATCTTCTATTTCGTTATCTTAGTTGTCCTAACTCTGCTCTGCCCCTTGTCCTCTATAAACTAGTCCTGTAGCTACCCCTCAACACTCTGACATTCTCCCATGCCCCCCCCCCCCCCTGGTATTGTGTCGCCAAATTTATTCCATAAAGTGCGACACAATGTCGTCTATGCACATATACAAAAAATTAGTTGGAACTAATTTGTCAGTGTGTTGTGGGATAGCTTCAACCGTCACATTAGGTAACACTTCTGATCCATAAGGGTATGCCACACTGTTGACCTATCTATCCACTGGTTTCTAATCAGTGTGCAATACTTGTCATGTTGCCAAGAGTCACTACTCTCTTACACTTCACTAATGGAAGCTGTTCCGAACCGAGGTAATCTTGTCTTATAGTTACGATTCAATCATAACGTGCATCGCCTCTCAAAACATCCAAACTGATGTCCCACAACAATTTGCTCCTTTTACAGATACAAATCATGAATATTTATATTCATGGCTCCCATGAAATGTTGCTTCGACATCTTCTACAAGTTATGTGTCTGCTGATTTCCGCCTATCTAGCTTACGCTTGTTGATAGATCTCCCATCTGTGTAATCATAAGCCCCATTAATCTGTTGTGTCCCCTTGTGAAAATGTGATCTCCCTTACTTCAAACTTGCTGTTTGCATGTTTATCTGTTTGTATTCTGCTTGTTTGCGTGTTATATTACTGTATGTGTATGATTTACTTAGCCCTATACGTGTATGTTTATAATCTGTGTAATTTACGTTTCCAAGTGTCACAGGTGGGTTTCTGTATCTCGAAATTAAAGGCCTATGCTTAATTTCTGAGATCAGTTGCCGAACTGCGATGCATGAAAACATCACCATAGTTGCAATGTAAATTTTAATTCAACACATATAAAATCAATACACGATCACATGTGTTACACAGAAGACGCAGACAAATCATCCGAAAAAACATGTGTGCAAAAAAGCGCACCAATTTTCATACGTCCCATTTTTAATGCATTCATTCACCCATTCACGCACCTTTCGTTTTCCTTTCTTGGTTGCACAAAGAGTTATTAAAAATACTTATGTCAATAAAATAGAATAGGCTCGTTTGAAAATGTTTAACGAGCTGGTTAACATCTACTCGCTATTTAGCGCATTGTATAATACACACTCTATTTATAGGCATGTTATATTGCCTTGAGCACACTAAGGGAAGAAACTGCTATTACATTGGTGTAATTGGATGTAATGGATGTTACTACTAGGGAAAGATAATTTAACTAAAGTAACTAATTTTAGGAAAAATGTGTTAACTCCCTTAAATTAACATGCGGGTATTTAATTAATTACGGAATTTAGAACACTTCAAAATGCATGCCATTTATTGCATGTGTTCGAGAACTTACTACTATTTATTAAACTAGCTTTATTTATCAATTTAAGCTGTTTTAAAGGAATCTAAGTACGCAACTAATATTCGGTTGGTGTTGATTAATTAAAGGTTCCTACGATTTACAAAGTAGGTAATACGTTTGTCTACTTTTAACTGTATTTGCTGCACTAATAAAGTTGGACTTTCTAGAAGTGATTAATCTATTTCTTATAATTGATTTCAACTAATCTCTAACGGGGAAACGTGGATAATAGTGCAACTTACATAACAATTCACTAGCTTAGTACATATAATACATAACATAATGACATTAGTGAAATCTAAGTATATATATGAGCTAACTATGACTTCCTTCCATGTGATGATGTCGCGTCATTCCTCTGCTCGACTGGGAATTCGGAAGGTCTGGATAACACATCAGCCAGAATGTTCTTTGAACCAGTAATATGTCTCACAGTAAATGAATAGTTCTGGAGAATCAGGGTCCATCGGTAAATCCTGTTATTTTTGGGCAGACCTTTCTCGATGACCAGCAATGGGTAATTGTCAGTTTCAACAACGAAATGTGTTCCAGCAAGATACCTATCTAATTTCGTAATACAAAACGCAATCGCGAGAGCCTCCAGTTGAGAGACCCCATACTTCGATTCAGCCGTACTCAGCTTTCGACTTATATACACAATTAGATGCAAAATCCCATCGTAGGTTTGGAGGAGTACCCACATAGTCCAATGTTGACTATGAAATATCTCTGAATAACAAACTTAAGATATTCCATGTCAATATGCTTAAACCTTATTACTGTAGACAATTACAGCAGACAGATGACGAAAACGCTGCAGTATTAAACGAGTCAGTATGTCATTCTTTAATATAAAATACCAAGAAGCGTTTTTCACTAGCTTTGGTTTTTGCCCTATAAATCTGAAATAGGGAGACAATGTCAAATCTGCGCGTTGCGCCTTTTTAAATCATCTGTGGTCTTATCATCCACCATACGGTTCGGTGAGATTATTTGCAACGTTTCGTGCTGTTGCTCGTCACGTTCTTTGGATGTTGCTGCTCTTGTTATTGCATTTGCTTTACTATAGTGGGTTTCTTCCCAGGCCTTGATCTCACTGGGAGTACAATTCTTGACCTCAGGTAAACACCCAATAATTAAATCTGTGCAAGGATTATGTAAAATCGCTCACGTGAAGGTGCCTGACAGGAACGGTGTACAGATGCGAGCTGTGGACAACGGGTATTTTTCTATATTACCAGAAAAAGTACGGCAGTTCACAAAGTCACCTGTATAGTCTTCTGGCTTTGCCAGTTCCTTTCTTAGCCCGATCAAGGTACTTCCGGAATCGATCAGGAATTGGCATTGAGTGTCATTTATCATACCATGGTGGAACTCTAATTTTCCTCTGGAGGAAATTGCTGCATTTGCGTTTTCTCCCGAAAACGGGACTGTATGCCCGCATTTCAGTACCCTATCTTCATGGAACTTATGACATGTTTGGCATCTGTCGTAATTTAAAATATCGATTGCTGCTAGAGCATTATCTTCACGCACATTCGTTTTTCCTCTTCCTCGTACTCACTTTCTGACGATGAATCACTCAGCACAGCATTCACACTTCTTAATCTTTTACGGCCTTCACAATGTCTGCTATAGTGCCAAAAGATTTGCATAAGAAGCATCTGACCGCCGCCGATACGTTTCACTTTTTCCCTAGTAGCTTTTTTACCATCATGTCTAAATAGGCTGCATAGCCAGGATTAGAATCACACATCTGAAATTGGTGGTGCGAAAATTTGCAATACGGGTACTGGAGTGATTAGTTACTTGCTTTCTCTCTAAATTTAAAAAGGTTTCTGTGGCTTAGTATTTGCAGCTGCCACTATATTGTTCTCATCAATACTAAGAACTGAAGATATTTCTGTTAGAGGTAAAATAGGCGGACCCTTTTTTCTGTAGCTCTTGCATTGAGCTCAACATCAGCTTGTTGAAGAAATTTGGCAAAAGGTTCTGGGACTGGAGGAAATGAATTTTATCCATGATCATGAGATCTCTTAATTTCTCATAGTTTTTGTTTACTATTGCAGCGTTAAACCACTTATTATATACGTCTTGCACGTGAGAGACGTAATCAATAAACGTTTTGTTGGACTTTGGTTTTAGTTTGGAATACTGCACCTGATATCCTGGCGAATCTAATAAAATATGCTGCATAATACGTTGGTGTATATAGTCATAATCATTTCTTAACTCTTGGGGATGGACTCTATAACGTTCAAAGGCTCCCTTGAGAGGTTCTTCATGCAAATCATGGCCCAATGTTACTTTGGAACTTCTTGGTACTTTAACTGGAACTCTAAGATCTCAGACCAAGCACTTATGGAATCACTTTGTCAGAATGCTTTCACTATCCCTTTGTACTTATTGTACTTATTCTCTTCTTCCTTGCTTTTCAATTTCGTTGTTGCAATGTGTACATGTGACTCCACTTCAAGTTCTTTCATCTTTATCTGGGTTTGTGCCTCAATTTCTTTCAATTTCATCATTTCTGCCAACTCTTTAGTTTGGTAGCTTCAGCTAATTCTTGCTGTTTAAGTTTGGTAGCTTCAGCTAATTCTGCTATTTCTTTCTTGTGTAATCGTTCTTGCGATCTTTCTTCCCTTTCACTCGCTGCCTTTCTCTCTCTTTCTTCCCTTTCATCCGCTATCTTTCTCTCTCTTTCTTCCCTCTCATTCGATGCTTTTCGCTCTCTTTCTTCCCTCTCAATAGCTGTGACCCTCTTGATATGCTCGTTTTATTTTTTGTCTGCCCATTGTTCTAACTTCTCTCCTGTAAATCCCTGTCTTTACCTGCTTTCGATAATTCTTTCAACGTTTACATTGTTACCAGTTATATCCACACTTTACAATGTCAAATTACAATGCAATGCTTAACACACAATGCGGATAATATATATAATTTACAGTAGTTTTGAAAAAGAAAATTAGATGCTATTTTATTTCAATGTCAATAACAATGGATTACTTATCTGATTTATGGACGAATTATTTTCTTTCGCCCTGAATAGTGGATGATTTTGTGTGTGCCCAGGTTTACTCTAGATCTGGGTCGATGGCATCACTTCTACCCTCTACTTCTACAATCCTGATATGTAGAGGAGCAACAATTAATATGGCATTTGATCAATGACAACGAAGAAATTATAATTTGCAAAATAAAATAAAAATGTGTCTGTCAAGTCAAATTTTCCGATGAGGTCAGAATGCGGTCTTTATGATATAGGTATTGTCGGTCGTCTTGTCTTCTGTCGATAGTAGTGTGATGTAGTCTTTACAGGATCTTGAACATCAGCTGAAACGTCATCTTCAAACAATTTATGACATGTGATACACTGTTTACTTTCTGTTGATTCGCACACTTTCTTTCGTTCGTGTTATGCCTTTCCATACTCAGTAACTTTTACAGTAAAGCTATTGCACCAATACAGCTTTTACACACTTTACGGCACGTAGCCGATGGCATCAATCAAGCTTCTTAATAAGGTCTATACAATCACCAATAACTTCACTCGTACGGATCGTTCAATTTTACACACTTTCTTGCCCGCAGGCGATGGATTCAATCGCTTCGCTTCTACCAATCACGGTCTTACACACTCACGTAGGCGATGGATTCATTCAGTCAATCGACTGCACGCTTGTGACACCAATAAAGCTGCTTGTTAGTGTCTCGCTTCATACATACAGGCACTCAGCTCCTTCATATGCACTCAAAGAAAGCGTATGGTAAACTTCATCATTTATTTACAGGCGAACCTGATATAATCACACAATAAATACAGGCGGTAAGTTTCATGCGAACATGCATATGCCGCCTTTCATAATCTATAAACACACGATAGTTTCACACTTCAATATTCGCTCTACTCAAAACTAATATTCTCGCAAACACTAAGCACTCGCTCAAAAGAAAACAGGTCCTCATTGAAACTGTCCCAAGTCCGGTCTGACGATTCTCAACTCAACCGCTGGGCTGGTCAGCACCAGTCCCCATGCCGTTGTGTGAACCTCGTGTGGTCTCAACATTCTCGTTGTACTTCAAACTGTCCGTGCTAGTATAGGTCACTGACATCTAGTCCGTTCAGGGCAGTGTCTTGTAATGCCTTGTTTGAACAGTATCCGTATTAATAATTCTATTCAAGTTAAGGATTCTGCAGTGTTACCATATAGATAAATATATTTCTGACGCGACTGTATGTTCATTTTCAACCCTTACATTCCATATCTCATTACCCGGCATGATTATACTGACCAGACCTCGACTAGCGTGCCCTGTGTAATTATCTTCACAGCTTCTCAGCCCGTTGATCGCTGGCCATTGTCGTGTTTCTCGCGGGCCGTGATGGGGTCAGCGCGTGATCTTTGCCTGTGCGCACAGGTAAAAACTACCGGTTCAGGGGGAGATTATTAAGGAAAGAAGCAAAGGGGAGACAATTCTTTATTACGGGGAAATAATTTGGGTTATTATAGTAGATTTTATTTTCAAAGATATTTTAATAAGATGTTGATTATATAATATGAGAATAATAGTTTTATATTCACATTAATAATCTACGTTATACACACAAGAAATTTAGCCATTTATTATTTTATAACGCTTAATTTTTAATAATAATGTAATGAATGAACGAACGAACGAACGAACGAACAAACAAACTTTATTTTAAAAGTGTAACAAATTGGGCACGCAGGCCCGACTTACATTCGGCCCATTCGATCACTCATCTTTCATTCATCAAATGTGCATGTTACATTTACATAGGGGAAAACAAAACATTGTCAAATGAATTTTGGAAGCATAAACAATGCATATGGTACACACGCATGGTACATTCACATGGTAAAAAAAAAAACATTGTCAAATGAAAGTTGTAAATATAAACAGTGCATATTGCAATGTTGTGAGACACATCCTCCATCCACCCACACATCCCTCAGCCACCCACACATCCCCTACCCACCACACCCCCACCCACCCACACATACCTCCACGCACTCACACAGACTCAGGCAAACATACATGTCGCCACTAACCTACTGATCCCCCACCCACACACATTTCTTAACCCACATATACATCCCCCAACCCATACCATAACCGACACGAACACACCCACCCACATATTCTCCACCACCCACCCACACAGCCGCAACCGCCCAGCAAAACACACATCACAAAACCACACACACATACCCCCGTCAACCCACACATCCGGCACCTTTCCACACATACTTCCCGCACCAACTCACACACACATCAGCCAACCTACACCCACTCACCCACCCAATATCCGCCACCTCTCACCAACACATCCCCCACCTATACACACATTCCCACCCACAAACATATCTCCCCACCTACCCACACATATCCCCCACCAATAACACCAAAAAATACACACCTCCCACCCACACACACCCCACAAATCACATATACCCCACCCACACACATCCGCCGCTCACGCACATCTTCCCACAAACACACACATCCCCCAACCATACACTCATCTCTCAAACACATCCACCCACTCACGTATTCATCCATCAACCACTCACACCCACACGTCACCCACCCGCCCATCAACACACGCATCTCTCATCTACCCTCCCATCCACACACACCCCTACCACCCAGCCAAACACACATCCCCATCCTTACATACATCTGTAATCCACCTGCACATCCCACACCTCTCCCATACTCTCATACATCTCCCCTCCCACACAAAACTCCACCCGCCTGTCTATGCCTGTCTAGTATATTTTTTAAAACAGATTTTCACCGCTCCCTTAAAGTTGATACATGGATATGGACTTCTGCCGAATTAACTATCATGCCGAGTCGCGGAAAGTTTATTCATGAAATCCAAGTTTGGATACTCGAGGCAACTCGAGTGAAGGTCCAAATCATTTTTTCCAATCTGTCATATTGACTTCGGTCTCCTCATCGAAGGGTTCGATATCTACATGACTGCGGTTCGATCACACCACGTGCTCGGTCACCCACGCAGTCACTCGCGTGACGACGTCCGGGTCGCCTCTCGGTTCGGATCGCGTCGGCTCGCGTGACTACGTCCGGTTCGCGCCGCCGCCCGCCCGCCGCCCTCGGGATCGGAAGTCAACCGGAATTAGCAACAGGACAACCGGAAGTAGTCACCCAGACTCAAGAATATTCCCGCCAATTTTTTGAAAATGTGGTCCGTTTTTCAGGGTGTCCGGTATGAAGCGGTATAACATTCATGTAAGGAAATACGACTTCCGGACCCCCGCGAGGGACCCCATTTTCGGTGTCATTTGCGTCTCTCTTACTACTTTCCTCATGATTTCCCACAGTTTCTGATGTTACAGACAAATGCCTTTGAATAATCCACAAAACATGAGAATAGGTATACATTAAATTCTCTACAGTTCTCTATTATTAAACGCATGTCGAGTATATGTTCTCTTGTCCCTCTTCCTTGTCTAAATCCAGCTTGAACCAAGTTCATTTCTTCTTCCATTTTCTTACGAAGTCTTCCCATTATGATTTTTAATAGAATTTTACTTACATGACTGATCAAGGCAACAGTTCTATTGATAGTGCATAATTTCAGGTTGCCCTTCTTTTGTATTAGAATAAAGATAGTTCACTTCCAATCTTTTGGCCATATACCACATTTCCATATCGTTTTACATAATGCATGATAGATTTGTATGCTTTCTTCTTCTCCCGCTTTAATTAATTCAGCTAGTATCTCATCACACCCAGGTGATTTACCATTCTTCGGGCTCTTCACTACCCATGAAATTTCATCTAATGGTCTAATCTCATCAGGTTCTGTCTCTGTTGTCAATGGTTCATGTATCTCATCCATATCCTCACTGTCACTCATATCATACATTCCACTCCAGTATTCTTGCCAACTTTCTAGAATTTGTTTAGAATCTGTTAAGGTATTTCCCATCTTGTCACAGATAACATTTAATTGAGGTTGAACATTTCTTGTCAATAACTTCATTTCTTTGAACATTTCTTAATCTCTTCCAGTCTTATGATATTGCTCTATTCTGGCACAGCAACCTTGTATTTGTTGATATTTGTCCTTTCTTGTGTTAATTCGCATTTCTCGAGTTAAAGATTTGTACTTCATCCTGCTGTTTTTGGATTCAAATCCTTTCTGTTTCAGCTTCCTTCGCTGTTTTATTAATTCTAACGTGTCTGATGTAATCCATGACTTTGTTGCTTTTTCTTGGTCGGAATTAAATCTTTTGCTGCAGTTATCAAGATATCTCTAGCTTGTACTGCCAGTTCATCAGGTGTCATTTCCTCTTGTACAGACATCAAGACCCCAAAACGATTCTTCACTTCCACGCTGTATGCATCTGGTATTTTTGTGAGATCAAAACGAA
The DNA here is from genome assembly GCA_014155875.1 of Cepaea nemoralis. Taxonomy (NCBI): domain Eukaryota; kingdom Metazoa; phylum Mollusca; class Gastropoda; order Stylommatophora; family Helicidae; genus Cepaea; species Cepaea nemoralis. The sequence goes on along the minus strand of JACEFZ010027622.1, from coordinate 148,053 downwards.
GTGGCCTTGGTCCTTGTGTAGGCTTTTTGAGCTTTACTTTCACATTTGCTTCTATTAACTGATGGTCTGATTCATAGTCTGCACTTCGTAAGGTTTTTACCGATGTTATGCTTGATCTCCGTCTTTTTTTTAAATTAAAATATAATATATCTTCTTTTTGGTAGAATTGTCCGGGGACTTCCACGTGAAAAGTCTTCTTGTATGTTGTTTAAAAAATGTGTTGACTATCATTAATTCATTTTGTGTGCAAAATTCAATTAATTTGTCACAAGCAACATTTCTGTTTCCCACTCCAAATTTTCCTAAAACATGACCCTCATGTTCAGCTCTTCCTGTACCTACGTTTGTATTAACATTTGTACAACAGTTATTTGAGACATTATGTACTCATCGTTCATTCATTCAAACAATGACATTCATGCAATAGTTCTACAAGACATTATGCACTCATAATTTATTTATTAAAATCAGTAACATATTTACAACAGTTCTACATTTAGATATTATGTAGCCATAATTCATTTATTGAAAACAAAACATACGTACAACCGTTCTACAACTAAACATTATGTAGCCATCATTCAATTATACATCATTAATCTCTAGTTGTTCACAATTTCAGCTTCTACACCTGGGACGAGATTACCCGAAAGGTGCAGACTACTATCGATCTCGTCTCCACCAAACTTTCATGAGAAACAAATATGTACAGACGAACAGGAAATTGAGATGCTGATTGCTAAAGGGCAGTACATCGTCAAGGAGCTGAAGGCTCTCTACATGCTCAAGAAGTACAGAACTCTCAAGAAAAGATACTACGATGTCAACAAGTAGTTTGTTTTTCTCATGTCATCTGCAGGAAGTCTGTGGTAGAACTTGTGTTTGAGCTAAAGTAAAACAGGTTGCTATGTCGTTAAATATTAGTGCTACATCAAATGCAGACAGTTTTATGCAATAATTCCTTGGTCGTTGGAAATTAGAAAAATAATTCTTGGATGTTACATAGAAGCAGTTCTAACATGTGGCTGGGAGTCCTGGACAATTAGTAAACAAGTGACTCCCTTTAGCTTTGGAGATGTGGTTTTAGAGAAGAATGCAGAAAATTCCTTGTACTGCCAAATTGTGTATTTTTTGATGTTTTAAAGAAGGCTAAGTCACTAAGACACCTTATCACAAACATCAGAAAGAGGCAGTCTTCATGTTGTGCCCACATTATGAGAAGGCACACATTGGAAACACAACGGGAAAGATCTGTGGCAAGGTAGATAGAGGAAGACAGCGAGAGACAATTCCTTACACGAATTGAATACCTGCCGTTGGAGATCGCGGGTTTATCACTCACATCCGTCATTAAGGCACTTGATTGGCCAACAGTAGCATCGTTATATTATTCTATCTGTTGGGTGGGTAACTTGGTTCATATTTGTTTTCAACACAGGAGAGCTGAAGTTTTGTCTCTGGGACTATCACGTGGGCTGTCTTTGTCTGTTGGCTGGAGTAACTTGGTTCATATTTGTTTTCAGTACAGGAGAGTTGCCGTTTTGTCTTTGAAACTATCTTGTGTGTTGCCTTTATCGTTTGGTTGTCCACATTTGCAAAGCCCTCAAATGATTATTTTTGTGCTGGCTCACTTTGAACTCAGTCGTAGTCAGTTAGTTAGTTAGTTAGTCGACAGATCATCCTCATTGCACATCGAACCATTCAGTCCATAAGTGCTCGGATCCCCTCCTCAGCAAATCCCGCAGCGTGTAGCGGCTAACGACGCCAGTTCTGTGTTGGTTTATCAATCTTCTTTGGCTTCCTGCGTAGTGTTCTTGTTTGGTCACACCTCTTTTAATTTGCTGCTCTCGCAGTCTGGCCATTGTTGTAGATTCACAGTCATCACTTGGTTCTCGCAAAAGTCTTATTTCTCGTAGAGCATTCAGAATGTCAGCCTGGTCCATGGCGCGTCCGCCCTCCACAGTAGCCTCACCTGCGAGCTTGTCAGCCCGCTCATTTCCTTGTACTCCCGCATGCCCTGGCACGAAGATGAAACTAATCTTTGCCAGGCGAGACCGCTCCAGAGGCAGCAACCATTCTCTTCGGATCGACCCCTCCTCTATCCTCTTGATCATGTTCATTGAGTCGCTAAGGAAACAAGCCCTAGTGAATGTCTGTGTCTCGAGCCATGTTACTGCTTTACTTACTGCCATGACTTCCATGGTCAGGCTACTTGTGGTTTCAGTGAAAGCACCAGAGTCCTCCTTCACAATTCTCCCTCCGGTCCGAGCTATAAAGGCCCATGAGCTTCTCACATGTCGGACGACCGACCCATCTGTGTAGATGACCGCGTCACCGTCTAGTGAATTCTCGAAAATCAACGCTTGTACTTCAGCCTCCACAGCAGCCGGATTTTCTTGTCTGCATTTCCTATCTAGTTGGATGCAAACTGAAAAGGATGTGCAGAAGTCTATTGGTACTTGCACCCACTCCTCGCCAGGTTCTAAGTCCTCAAGTGAACACACCTGTTGAAGAATGTCTTCGGCTTGACCCATCCACGACCGTCCTCTTTTTAACCTGCTGCCCTTCACCTTCCTAATTTCACTATGCAGTAGATGTTGTGGGTTTGCGTTAACTCTGAGGTAGGCGCGTGCCCTGCAAACTTGTATTCTCTCTTCAATGGTTGGAAAATCAAGAAGGTAGCTGTCACATAATAGACCAACGTGATTTAACCCGTGATGAGAATAAAAGGCGTTCTGATTAGCGGCATGTTCGAGGCCACAGGTTGTTTCAACAAATCCAGAGAAAACAGTCGGGGTTGCCGTTGCACGTGTTTACATCTGGTCGACAGATTAGGAACATTCGGTGGTGAGTGAGATAAATCCCTGCATCGCTTTGACAGTTTATCAACATTCGAATACAGATAGAACCCGTCAGATCCTGGTTTCAATTAGATGTCAACCATCACAGGTCGGGCAAAGTTAACAGCTGCAGATGTGTAGGGGAAGTGAGTGAGATGACTCAATACACCACTTTGATAGTTTATCAACAGGTCGGATCAACGTATAATGGCCAGCTAGGGACATGTAACAGTCCCGTCTGTCATTTAGAGTTTCCGGACATCACGCAGATTGGCAGCTTGTTATTGAAAACGGTTGTTGGGATCATACAGTAACTCGCTGGCTTGTTGGGGATGTCAAAACAAGTGATGACAACTCTGACAGTGACTAAGCCAGGGAGGATAGATTCTTGACAATGGATGATATGCCAAAATAACACCTGCAGGACATCAACCACGTCACGTGACCAATTTTAGGTGTTTGCCAAAAAACATGATTGGAGAAGGGAGTTGAACTAAAACCGTTGATTGAGGCGGACGTGCTTCGGCACTGCGGTTCTGATTGGAAATATGTCTACCGTGTGCGAATTGAGTTAATTTAATTTTACACGTGCCTGTCATGGCAAGAGTAGATGTAATTTGATCTAACTGCGGTGTTGCCTAAGGTAGAACCTATTATAATTAGTTCTAATTAATATAGGCTGTAGCCTTGTTAAAACTAGAGTGTGATGATTAGCACTGTTAGTGGAAAACTAGCTAGAGTAGGGAAGTGATACTTGGCTCTGTTAGTTGAAAATAGATTAGTGTAGTGTTGATAAGCTCTACTAGTTGAGAATTGAGTAATGGGCAATAATTGGGATCTTCCAGTGGGTGCTCCCTGGTGGGGGGGGGGGGGGGGGGGGGGGGGGGGGCTCCGCACGCTGTTGGTTGTGTTTTTTTCTTCTTGTCTTGGCCTGATGAAAGCCTATGTGTTCAGTTCATCTGTCCCTGACAGAGTTAGGTTCATTCGTATTTTGCTGAGCAAGGGCCAATGGCCACGATCATCTAATAGAGATCAGTGACGGGGAGGCTATCACCAGTTGTATGATTTATTTTACAGGTTCCCTCTGGTTGGAAGGAAGAACACGGAACCAAGGAAAAATCCGATCCCGGATAAAGTTTGGCGCAGGAAGATTGGCCAGCAACTTTATCAATGAGCCTATGCTAGAGGAAGATGATAAACATTGCTCAGGGGAGCTGAATGATAGAAGTATCCTACAGGATAAGTACCGAATGAGTTGTAGGTCATACCAGTCTTTAACATACCAATAGTGATTGAGGTTCACATTGCAGGAAAGATAACATTTAAGTGTAGTTGTTCCACATATCAAGAACATTATAACGTTAAGACAATAACGAGAAAATAAGGAAATCCATAGAACATTTCGCAAGAAGGACAAACGCCATGTTCATGGGACAGTGTTCTATTGTTTTTTTTGTACTGTGCAGGAATTATGAGATCTCAGTTTTCTACAAACTATTAGGAACAGTTTTTGTTAGGAACAAACATTAATAGTGTTCCCGGACTGTAGTTTCGAATGGGACTCAGATTTCATGGTTATCAAGGTTCATGGAGGATAACAAGTCTGGCGGAAAAGAAGCGGCAATTGGTGAGGTCTATTGTACTGACTCGTGTGATGTCGTGTAATCCTTGCCATGATGAGTGGACTCTGATCCTGAACTTTGAAGGCTGACCTATACATTTGCATCAGAATACACGACACACATTTTCTTCACAGACACGTCTCATATACGTTACACTTTTCTTTTAATAAATTAATCTTTATTAATTTTTAGAAGCAAGAGTTGTTGAGTATGTTGCGTTGGGGAAGTATGAGAGGGGGCATAGTACGACAGTGAGAGAGTGATAGGAAAAGGTGTCCACGGGCTGATGGAGTGTGTTGGACGGAAGCTGGTGGATTCTCCAAGATATTGATAAAGGGAAAAAAATTATAATGTGGGTGTTGACTCCCCTCACTCCAGGGACGACACTTTAGAGGAAGACACGACAGTAGCGCATCGCCCTACATGCTGTATCTCTTGTACATCCAAGAATAATGCGCATAGCTTCATTCTGTATCCTTTCCATCCTTTCTATCTGCTTATGGCTGAGAGTCAGGATTGCCATTGCCATGCATGCTATTCCCATTAGCACTGGACTGATTTGTGCATGTAGATTAGCTTTCCCTATTACCAGTGTCCTTCGCCATCAGGCGAACCCACTCTGACTTCATAGGTAGTTGTAATTTTACGTCCCCAAATCACGGACGAGAGGTCAACATTTAGTCCCACTGACCGGTTAGGGATTGAACCCCTACTTCAGCATCAGCACACCGGATGTTTTAAAACAAGCGTTCTTATCCATTCGTCCAAGCTTACTTCAAGGACTCAGATGATGGCAACTGTCTTTCTGTTAGTTTTTGTGTGTTCTGTGATCAGACGTACTTCCACTGTAGTATGACGAGTAATGTGAAGACAGGCGTGCTTTAAGCAGAGTGGCAGGCTTCCATTCAACAATCAAACGTCGAGAGCATTTGTTGGATTTTCCCTCAGGACACGCTGGTTTATAGGGAAACGATCAGGCGGACAGATAGGCTGGGTCTGTACCGCTGGGTGGGGTATTGGTGCATAATAAGGCAGATGTTTTCTCAGGGCTCTTTAGAATCGTGTGTGTAGTGCAGAAGAACGGATAGATCTTCATGGCCAGGAGAGAATGGTGCTGCAGGGAGTGACCAGAGGATCTGGCCGACACTCAGGACTCAGAGGAAAGGCCAGACGAACACATGTTAAGACTGCTAATAGTACCATTAGTACTGGGATTTTTCATTGGCTGTTGAAGATGAGTGCGCGGTGCATGTGTCGGAATGTGGGAGTGTGCTGTCTTGTCAGTTCACGACTCAACTGCACTCAACTCTGCTGTAGGTGAGTATCAGTGACTGTCTGTGCTTCATGCGTATACAGTGTCAAAGTAACCTTTTTATTGCAAGATGCCATTGCTGTTGAGTTTCTGAATCCGCCATTTCCCATTCTGACTCTTCGAGTCATTAGGTTATGTCTGTCAAATGTCTATATATTATGTCTGCCATATATTGGAGTAAGTTATGTAAGTTACAATACATATATACTACTGGCTTAATCATGTTTATTGTGTACATATAAGACATGGTTACATTACATCAGACTGCTGTCTAAATCACGTTTATTGTGTACATATCTGACATGGTTACATTACATACAGACTGTTGGCTAAATCATGTTTATTGTGTACATATCTGACATGGTTACATTACATACAGACTGCTGGCTAAATCATGTTTATTATGTACATATCTGATATGGTTACATTACATAAAGTCTGTTGGCTAAATCATGTTTATTGTGTACATATAAGACATGGTTACATTACATACAGACTGCTGGCTAAATCATGTTTATTGTGTACATATCTGACATGATTACATTACATACAGACTGCTGGCTAAATCATGTTTATTGTGTACATATCTGACATGGTTACATTACATACAGATTGCTGGCTAAATCATGTTTATTGTGTACATATCTGACATGGTTACATTACACACATGGTTACATTACACACATGGTTACATTACACACATGGTTACATTACACACATGGTTACATTACACACATGGTTACATTACACACATGGTTACATTACACACATGGTTACATTACACACAGACTGCTGACTAAATCATGTTTATTGTGTACATATCTGACATGGTTACATTACACACAGACTGCTGGCTAAATCATGTTTATTGTGTACATATCTGACATGGTTACATTACACACAGACTGATGGCTAAATCATGTTTATTGTGTACATATCTGACATGGTTACATTACATACAGATTGCTGGCTAAATCATGTTTATTGTGTACATATCTGACATGGTTACATTACACACATGGTTACATTACACACATGGTTACATTACACACATGGTTACATTACACACATGGTTACATTACACACAGACTGCTGACTAAATCATGTTTATTGTGTACATATCTGACATGGTTACATTACACACAGACTGCTGGCTAAATCATGTTTATTGTGTACATATCTGACATGGTTACATTACACACAGACTGCTGGCTAAATCATGTTTATTGTGTACATATCTGACATGGTTACATTACATACAGATTGCTGGCTAAATCATGTTTATTGTGTACATATCTGACATGGTTACATTACACACATGGTTACATTACACACATGGTTACATTACACACATGGTTACATTACACACATGGTTACATTACACACATGGTTACATTACACACAGACTGCTGACTAAATCATGATTATTGTGTACATATCTGACATGGTTACATTACACACAGACTGCTGGCTAAATCATGTTTATTTGTACATATCTGACATGGTTACATTACACACAGACTGCTGGCTAAATCATGTTTATTGTTACATATCTGACTATGGTTACATACACACAGACTGCTGGCTAAATCATGTTTATTGTGTACATATCTGACATGATTACATTACATGTATGTAACGTAACCATGTCAGATATTACACAATACATCTATAGAAAGGGCATCTGTTCTCTTTTAATATTTTAATAAAATCACTCTCACGTTATTTACATTTGGTTGTTATTTCTCTTTGTCGTCTTCTGACCGCTAACCTCATTGGCTCGTGTTTGTTTGTTGTTGTGTTGTTGTGTTGTTGTGTTGTTGTTGTGTTGTGTTGTGTTGTTGTTGTGGTGTGTTGTGGTGTTGTTAGTTTGTTGTTGTTGTGGTGTGTTGTGGTTTGTGTTGTTTTGTTGTTGTTGTTGTTGTGTTGTTGTTGTTGTGGTGTTGTTGTTGTGTTGTGTTGTGTTGTTGTGTTGTTGTTGTGGTGTTGTTGTGTGTTGTTGTGTTGTTGTTGTGTTGTTGTGTTGTTGTGTTGTGGTGTGTTGTTGTGGTTGTTGTTGTGGTGTTGTTGTTGTGAGTTGTTGTGGTGTGTTGTGTGTTGTGTTGTGGTGTTGTTGTTGTTGTGTTGTTGTGGTGTTGTTGTGGTGTTGTTGTGTTGTTGTTGTGGTGTTGTTGTGGTGTTGTTGTGGTGTTGTTGTGGTGTTGTTGTGGTGTTGTTGTGTTGTTTTTGTGGTGTTGTTGTGTTGTTGTGTTGTTGTGGTGTTGTTGTGGTGTTGTTGTGGTGTTGTTGTGTTGTTGTTGTGGTGTTGTTGTGTTGTTGTTGTGGTGTTGTTGTGTTGTTGTGTTGTTGTGGTGTTGTTGTGGTGTTGTTGTGGTGTTGTTGTGGTGTTGTTGTGGTGTTGTTGTGGTGTTGTTGTTGTGGTGTTGTGGTGTTGTTGTGTTGTTGTGGTGTTGTTGTGGTGTTGTTGTGGTGTTGTTGTTGTTGTTGTGGTGTTGTTGTTGTGGTGTTGTGGTGTTGTGGTGTTGTTGTTGTGGTGTTGTTGTGGTGTTGTTGTGTTGTTGTTGTGGTGTTGTTGTGTTGTTGTTGTGGTGTTGTTGTGTTGTGGTGTTGTTGTGGTGTTGTTGTGGTGTTGTTGTGTTGTTGTTGTGGTGTTGTTGTGGTGTTGTTGTGGTGTTGTTGTGGTGTTGTTGTGTGTTGTTGTGGGTTGTGTGTTGTTGTGTTGTTGTGGTGTTGTTGTGGTGTTGTTGTGGTGTTGTTGTGTTGTTGTTGTGGTGTTGTTGTGTTGTGGTGTTCTTGTGGTGTTGTTGTGGTGTTGTTGTGGTGTTGTTGTGGTGTTGTTGTTGTTGTTGTTGTGGTGTTGTTGTGGTGTTGTGGTGTTGTTGTGGTGTTGTGGTGTTGTTGTGTTGTTGTGGTGTTGTTGTGGTGTTGTTGTGGTGTTGTTGTTGTTGTTGTGGTGTTGTTGTTGTGGTGTTGTTGTGGTGTTGTGGTGTTGTTGTTGTGGTGTTGTTGTGGTGTTGTTGTGTTGTTGTGGTGTTGTTGTTGTTGTTGTTGTTGTGGTGTTGTTGTTGTGGTGTTGTTGTGGTGTTGTTGCTAGCTCTGAAGTAAAGCTTAGTCCATACATGTGCTACGACTTCTAGTGCACTATATTGACTTTTCTATGTAGATTGGCTTTCCCTTTTACCAGTGTTTCTCGCCATCAGGCGAACCCACTACGACTTTAGAGGTACTTGTAATTAACGCCCCTAAGTCATGTACGAGAAGTCAACAATTTAATCCAACTGGCCGGTGTAGAGTTGAACTCGCCACACCGGCATCAGCACACCGGAAGTGTAAGAGCGAGTGCCTCTTATCCATTCGGCCGTTCTGACCTCATTCATCATCATCATCATCATCATCATCTTCCACTTCTGCCTTCAAGCGTCGTGGGGAGGAATAATTTGCGTTCCAGCGCCCGGTGGGCGGCACTGGATAGTGTCATTCCTGTGTGGTTGTACAATGTCTCTGATGTCGTCAATCCATTTTATTCTTGGACGTCCTCGTGTCTCGTCGCAGATGATCTTTAATGTAAGGCCAGTGATGGTAGTTGCTGATGTTGCATTCTAACGACGTGGCCAAACCACTTGATCTTCTGTCTTTCAATAAATGTGGCACAAGGTGTTGATCCTACTGTCTGTCTCTCAGAGCATTTCTTACTCGGTCTCAAATGGTTAAGTTGGCAGCTCTCCCTCAGGCATCTCATCTCGCAGATGTTGATTTTGCGAAAGTTTCATTTGGATAAAGTCCAGGTTTGAGAATGGTAGCATAAGGTTGGTGTGAATATGTTGTTATTATCTGTCGTTTTGCGGACATGGGTATATTTGTATGTTTCAGTAAGGGTGATAATTGATATGTAAGTGCACTAGCTTTTTGACATCTGATTTCAATTTCTCTGTCCAATCTGCCATCTTCTGTGATCATACTTCCAAGATATTTGAATTCTTCAACTTGTTTCAGAGTTTTGCTGTTTATCTGTATACTTAGTGGGCCTGGCCATCTGCTAACTTGCATTACTTCGGTTTTGGCTGTGTTTATACTCATATTGTATCTGCTGCAGGTTGAACTCAGATTAGTAATATGATTTTGCAGTCTGCCCTCATCGCTGTAAAAATGGCACTGATCGTCTACAAATATAAGTTCATTTATTTCCCGTGGATCAGTTGTTTCATCTGGAGTAAAGAGTTCTAAATTTTCTGAAACTGTTCTGTCGCAATTTGGTCATGTGATATCTGTAGTAAGTTGGAGTGAGGTATTTTGTCTTCTCCTGGTGTATGACTACACACCCCCAGTCCTGCCTGGCAGCTGGAGGAGATACTGAGGCCAGAATCTCAGCACTTATGGAGGACTAATAGTTCAATGAGGAAGAATAACTAGCTAAATTAAGCTTAGCCCAACAGTTTTCACACTATGATGACCACACCGTTGATGAAAGTCTGACATTGTTGAGAATTTACACACATACACATACACACATACACTCACACACCTGCACACACCCGCACACCCCGCACACATACATAATCACTCTCTCTCTCTCTCTTTCTCTCTCTCTCTCTCTCTCTCTCTCTCTCTCATGCCCATATATATTCAGTCAAACATACATAACATCACGCACGCATACGCACTTTCCTCTACACAGTCGTTTAAATCAATATACACAGACTCCCACACTTTCACATCATGCATTGACAACTGTCATGACCATCCACACAAACACGGGAAAATATGCCTCACATACACATTGCATACCTTAAAATATATTAATGCAATACAATAAGGATAATGTTAGCTAACACTGATAAAGCTGTGCAATTGTTTTTATACCGTACATCATGAAATCTTTTGGCAGAAAAATAAAAAAATAAAAACATAACAGATGAAAATATACAAATAATATGGAATACCATATTATGTGATTATGTACGAGTCTTCCTGTGCGCGCGCAAACACACACACACTCACAAACACACACACACACTCTCACGCACGCACGCACGCACGTACACACACACACACACACACACACACACACACACATCTAGACACATACACGCTGCTTCACATCACTGAAACTAATAATGAACAAACTCCCTCACTTTACACACACATACACAGACGACTGTTGTGAACATTCTCACACGAATGGAAAAAAAACAACAAACAAACATGTTATACATATACATTGTGTAACGTAAACAAATTTTGATACAACTCATTAAGATAATTCCTACATCGATATGAACATGATGAAGTAAGCATTGCACAATGTTCAGAACGAACAAACATCTTCATACTTGACCCGCCACTGTAAATTATATTAGTTGTCTCGAAATCATGACCCAGATCACACAACCACTTGAGTCTGCGCTTCAGCTTCTACAGCTGCTGTCAGTTATTGCTTAGATAAACCGCAGCAGCACCATACAGGACCTTGCCCAGTGAACGTGCTGCAGTAGCAAGGGAACTGCCAGAAACAGCAACAACAGCAACACTTCCAACAGCGGCAGCAACAGCTGCTGATCCTGCTCCAATGCTTGAACCAATGGCACCCCATGGAATCGCCCTAGTTTTGTTCAGCTCCTCTAGATGTTGTGACATTACCACTAAATTCGACTTCATTGCGCTCAGGTCTTTCTCCCGGATTGCTCTTCTCAGTTTTTCAGTAATAGTGCTCAGTCCCTTCAAACTGGCAATAATCTGCTGCATTGATTCTTCCTGCAGGTTCTCGTCTCCTATCTCTGTATAAACATCTGTTATACGAGCATCAAGTGTATCAACATCTTCCAGAGATGAGTCCACAGACAACCGCCCAAGTTCTACTGACAACAAGTCGACCCTCTTCTGTATTGTTTCTTCCAAAATTTTCTGTTTGCTGTCTTTAATAAATTTGTTTCTCACTTGTGCGTAAGCCTGAAAATGTACAGTCGTATATAAAGCCTTTATCCTTTGAAGTTCTCTTGCATGAAATATCAACTTGTTCCTTTGTGTTGCTCTTTCGTCTTCACTTTTGGATAGGTTATTGAACAGTACAACGCGGTTACTGCATTCTTTAATCAGATTTCCTAAAACTTTATCCTGTTCATGACACCACACTGTAAAGGTTTTCCCTGGTGTTCCGTCTGCCACCATCTGTCCAGAAAAGCTATCCCCTCCTGTGATAACAATAATACCGTGATCTTTTAGATAGTTTTCTCCAAAAATCTGTTTCAAGTCAGAAATAGCTTTTCTATCGTCTTTCGTGTACCTAGAACTAAATTTGATGACGAGCACAAATGCGTGTATGCCCCCGTTACACATCATCAAGGCTTTAGCCATGTTTTCACACGCCTTGTCCTTGTTTTGTGTTGCATCTAGATCTGTGTCCCCCAAGCCTGGTCCGTCAACGACCTTGATATCATATGGCCCATGCTCTGCCCAGGCAACTGTCACGACTTTTCCATTTGAATTTAAATTTGAGGATGTTCTGAAAGCTTTTCGCCCGAGTATAGAGTTTCCGGTGGCACTCTTGCCATGTCCAGTGTTCCCAATGAGGAGTGTGTTCAGGGGAATTCTATAAGTTGTCCGTGCCACCTTGCAGATTGGAGTGGATTCCTGGAAGAAAAAATATAAACATATATATTTATAAAATGTTGTCATCACAATCATCTCCATTGCCATCGCTGTCATTGCATTGACTAATGCGAGCTATTCCAATCTCATCATCATCATCATCATCATCTTCATAATGTAAGTACAATAAGCAGACACATTTTGAAGAATGACAGATCATCCCATGTATAAAATGTTTCATGGTTTTGGACAGGGAAGAATGAAGCGTAGCAACTTTGCAGAAACTGCAAAAAGAAAGATTGGGACATATCCTATACTTAACATATCAACAGTCAAACAGATTTACAATTCACACAAGTTACCAGATTGGAGACAAACTGCCTGAGATAATAGAAAACATTCCTGGCATTGAGAAAAAGAACACTCAAAATGAAACAGAAAGAAGAAAAATAGCCCTAAACTAAACAAAAGAACATTACCAAGTAGCAGTTGGACCCATGCATATATAGATGGATCAGCCAAAAATTCAACAGAAAATGGAGGAAGAAGAATTCTTCTACATTTAAAATAATGAAGTCAGTGGCAACTGGAACATTGTCATTCAAAGCAGAGGTAGAAGCTGTGGAAACTACAACAGAAATGCTCTTGATGGAGGAAAGTAAAGAGAAGCAAATAGCTATCTTCACAGATGCAAAGTCAGTTGTCTCAATACTGAAGCGCAAAAACAGCAGGGAACTAGCAGACCTAAGAGCAGCACTCCATGGTCTATGCCAGAAATCCAAAAAATGTTGCAATACGGTGGATCCCATCACATTGCCGTATACCTGGAAAGGGAGAGGCTGACAGATTGGCAAAAGAAGGCGGACGACTACCTGAGCCTGACATAGACATAATGAGGCAAAGAGGTTTATAAAAGCAGTTACAGAACCAAGTGGAAATCAGAGCATCCAGGCCACCAGAAAGATGAGCATATTACAAACTCGACCGAAATGAACAAGTAGCAATCTTCAGACTCCGCACAGGAATAACAGACAGAAATACCACTTGTTCAATAAATATAGATAGGATATGCTGATAATTGTAATTGTGGAACTGGTAAATGAGAGCTAGACATTTGCTGCAGGAGTGGCCCAATATATGCAGAACAGAGAAATATATTGGCCCACACCTGCTTCATTTGAGGACAACTCTATGGAGATATCAACAAACGCATGTTGACTGCAGCTTTCTTTAATTATATTCAGGTTAACATCTAAAGATGCATGAAAAAGTTCTTATCCTGCCACACTTCATGTCACAGTTATGTCGGTGACAAAAAGCTCCCAGTGGCACGAAATATAATATTGCTTGGATAGCAAATCCATTAAGTCTAAGGTCCGAGTCGAAAGCTCACTGTGTGGATGTCATCTGCGACTGCATTCTTCTGGTTTCCGGAAGAACAGCCTGTGGTGAACGGAAGGCCCAATATACGGAAGTGAGGCTAAGCAGCCATGTGCAGGACGTGTCGATTCCTTGGGTGAGCCCAGTACCAGAGCGCTGTGTGTTGGCTCTGCAATTATGAAAGCCTCCTTGAATGACACGGAATTCCCCAGCCTTTCCTTGATGGCTGACCTGGATGTTTTCAGTTCTAAATGGGCCAGCTGGGATGGGGATAACACCACAACAGTGAGAGTCAAACGTCCTATGAAACACCCGGGAAGGATACACGGAAACAAATGCTTGCAGAAGTAGAATGTGTCGACAGAAGGTGCAATTATCGCAGCTCTGCTGTAAACAGGCACAACACAATTACGTTTAAAACAACATTCCGGACGAACGAATAATAATAATCATCATCATCATCATCATCATCATCATCAGAAGAAGAAGAAGAAGAAGAAGAAGAAGAAGAAGAAGAAGAAGAAGAAGAAGAAGAAGAAGAAGAAGAAGAAGAAGAAGAAGAAGAAGAAGAAGAAGAAGAAGAAGAAGAAGAAGAAGAAGAAGAAGAAGAAGAAGAAGAACGAACGAACGAACGAACGAACGAACGAACGAATAATCTTTATTTTCAAACGGTTAAGAATGACTCTAGCAGGCCTGTCTGGCATACTACCCTTCTTCTTTCTTTCCTTTCATACATTCTTTCATTCAACATCACTGATGAAGTAAATTTTTGACATCAAAGTACAATAAGCATTACAACGCATGAAAATTAATAAATAATACATGACTCACTGAGGTAATGTTTAACACGGCCATTATAAATACCTAAGGAAGGTGTAACTTGCCATTCATATGGGAATATTTTGTGGCTAGTTGTAGTTTGAGATAATTTACCTTTATTATTGTCTTATTTTTGGTTTTGTTTTTTGTTTGTTTATGGTTTATAGTCTGTACTGAGGTAGTGTTCAAACAGGTTGCGAATGTATTATATTGATTGGTAGTGTCTTTGATTTCTTGTGGAAGATTGTTCCATAACTTAGCGGCAGAGTATGCTAAGCTTGTTTTATATAAGTCTATCCTAGGTTTAGGGACACGGAGTATATTTAGTCGTTCGCTATGTCTTGCGTTATATTTAAACAATGGCCAAAGGTAGCTTGGAGCATTTTGAAATAGGATTTTGTTAATTTGTTTAGCCTTATTAAATAGTAGGCGATTGCGGAATGGCAGTAACCGAAGACGTTTATGTAGGTTAGAATTGTCGGTAAGCATTTCACCATTAATTAAACGCACTGCCCTTTTCTGGAGTGAATAAAGGCGTTTTATTATTGATTTGGAGCATCCAAATGGAATGGGATTTCGCCACTCGGGATTCCCATGGGAATCCCATGGGAAACGTCCCATGCGATGGGATGGGATGGGACAGCAAACATTTGTATTTCCCATGGGACACATGGGACAGTAGCCATGTCATAGCAGCTTGGTCTACGTCAGAGCTACCCTTTATTTTTTTTTAATTATTTACCTTGTTAAAGTCTTTTATCCTTCTTTTTTCTTTATAAATTTGTGTCAATTCTTTATCTCATGGTGGGACACCGGATAAATAAATAAATGCGCGCTGCTAGTCAGCCATTGTTGCTGTAGTTGTTGACTGGCGTCTTTGGCGATTTGTAAATACGAAGCTAGTTTTAATCTGCTGTAATCAAAGTTGTTTTGCTGCTGAATTGCAGTATTTTTATTTGGTTGAATATTAGGTACTATATTTATAGTCCATAAATATATAATAGTCCTAATTTCAAATAATTTATGAAGGCAGTCACTAGAAGTCACGGTGTTACTGAGTGTAGGTTGTTTAAGCCTACGGTACCCCAAAATCAATCAATGAATCATGTGCCATGCCGGAAAGCGTGGGTAGGTCATGACTCGCCATTTCACTCGATCACCAGCGTCGTGGATCAGCTCAGTGTTCCTGTCTCGTCCATGCCATATGGCCAAGCCATCCAAGTATTTTCCTCTCGGTCTTCCCCGTTGTCTGTTCCCTTCGATCTTGCCAGTTGTCACTAAGTTCTCCAATCCATTTCTTCTCATAACATGTCCAAAAAATTTGACTGTCTACGTCTAATTTCTCTAATCAATTTACGATTTTCATTACGATTACGAGTCTCCTGTAGCACTTGGTCATTGGTTATTCTGTCTGTCCATAGTTTTCTTTGCATTCTCCTCAGAAACCACATTTCTGCAGCCATCAGATGTTTTTCAGCTTGACTGCACATTGTCTAAGTTTCACATCCATACAAAAGAACAGGCTCTATGTATCCCCTCAACACTCTTTTTCTCGTTTCAGTTAACATCGTTTTATTGGTCAAAATGTTTTTCATCTTGCTAAAGGCTATTTTCGCCATGGCGATTCTTGTTCTAATCTCTTCAAGGCATCTCCCATCAGATGTTATGACTTTTACGAGATAATTGTACCGATTCACTTGTTGAAGAATATTCCCATTTACTTGTATATTACATTGTGGTACTTCGTTCTTCCTAGTGATGACCAAAACCGTGTCTTCTTACAATTTAATTCCAACCCCAGTTGCTCACTGTGTACAACAACTGCGTCTACTAATTGTTGTAAATCCTGTGCATTGTCTGCAATCAATACTGTATCATCTGCATATCTAAAGTTATTGATGTTTCGTCCTCCAATGCTGATTCATTTATATCTTCTACATTCCTGAAAATATGTTCACTGTTTAGTGAAAAAATATCTGGAGACATTACACACCCCTGCCTAACATCTCTCTTAATAGGTTTATAATGTCCCACTTCATTATCAATCCTTATGGCAGCTTGTTGTTTCTAATATATGTTTTTTTATAAGTCTAATGTCTTTCCCATCAATTTGTAGATCTGCAAGCATATCTACCATGTTGACATGTCTAACTCTATAAAAAGTCTTTGTGTAGTAAATAAAGCAAGGGTGTATATCCTTGTTTACTTCTATAGCACGTTCAATAACTGTTCGCAGCATATACACAGCATTTACTGTACCCTTTCCTTCTACAAACCCACATTGTTCTTCCCCTATTTCAGATTGTAATTTCTACCTCACTCTTTGCAAAATCTTTGAGATGTGGCTCATTATACTAATTGTTCTATGTTGATCACATTCCAAGGATACTGATTTCTTTGGGATTGCAATAAAATAGAGTTACATAATTCAGAAGGTATATCTCCAGTATCATATTTTGTGTTCAGCAGTCTGGTGACTTGATCTAGTCCAAATTCTTCTAGAGCTTTAATCATTTCTGTTGTGATGTTATCCGGGGGCCTTGCCAGCTTTCATATGCTTAAGAACATTTCGAACCTCCATCTCCAAAATTGGCGGTCCTTCATTATTAAATCTAATATCATACTGTTCCTCTCTGTTATCATCATAAAGATGTTTCACATAATCTGTCCATACGTGTAGAATCTGGTCTTTTTCTATTATGATTTTGCCATCTTCAGTTTTTAGACACCCTGTTGATGTACTTGTTCTTTTATTAGTAAGTTCCTTAATTCTTTTGTGCACTAATTTGGTATTTTGACTGTTGTGTTGTTTTTAAATGTCTAAGCACTTTTCCTCAAGCCATGCTTCTTTTGCCCCCTTACATAATATTCTGACTTGTTTGTGAATTTCTTCTTATTTGGCAGGATTATTTCTGTTGTGTCTTCTTGTTTCCATTAGGTTAAATCTTCTTCTGTCATCCATTTCTTACGACCCACCTTCTTTAATTTTGGAATAGTTGTTTCTGCAGTCAACTTATTGAATTCTTCAACATTTACCATTGATCATCCACATCCTGGAATAATATCTCTAGATCAGACAATATATCAAATCTGTTCTGTACTTCTATGTTGAAATTGTTTTGTACTTCCTTGTCATTACTCAATGTACACAAATCATATTTAGTGTTTCCTGTTATATACTTGACTTTCTTCAACTTTATCCTCACCGCAAAATGGCCAACCAAAAATATGAGTTCCACTATCTTACTAAAACTGTTGTTGCTAAGATGTTGAGTGGGGGGGGGGAGGAGGAGAATGCCACTTGATTGATGTTCCAAAAGAACTTTTAAAGTCTTCAACGGCTGATGTTAAAGCAGTTAAAATATCTGAAAGTATTTTAGCACCATTTGTTTGCTGTGCAAAGTGCACAACGCTATACAGTTGGAATAAGTTGATTAGTGGAAAATTGGTTAATCAAAGTGGTTATGGAGTTGCAATACAGCATAGCATGAAATGTGGTTCCAGTGGTTCTACTAACATCAACAGATTTTTTTAAGCTAAGCAGCGGGAAGTAACAAAACCACCACCAACATTGTCAAATGCGTGGCAAAAAACAGTGCTTGAACTAATTACATCCCATCCATCAGTATCCATTTCGGTTGGGTGTGACATTATATGTGATGCTGCTAACTGTGCTGCAAGATCTACTCACGCTGCAAACAAGGTATATAATTATACTATATTACGGCAAACAGTAGTAACTCGTTTTATTTTGGCGCAAGGTAAATTGGCCAAACTGCAGTTTCGAAATTGTTTCAAAATGGGCACAAGATCCAGAAAGTGCAATTTCGGGAATAGTTGACATTTGGTCTGCAATATAAACATATCTTTTGCCATATGGGGTAATTATTGCATCTGAACTAGATCAAAATTGGGAATGGATTACTTTTCCTCTGTCTCCTATAAACATTGATAATAATCAATCTCATACTGCACAATTTATGCAAGTTTTGCACGCGAATGAATTTCTTGCCAAATCTACCACATTCTCCAGTCCATTGTTTGTGTGTACTGATGATGCAGCAAGCATGACGGCAGCATTTGATAGACGGTTTGATACCGATACAGAAATGCACCGATCTGGTTGTACTGAGCACAGGTTATCAACATGCATTACTGATAGCTTCAGCAGAGACGTGATTTCTGAACTGGATCAGTTCATAGATCAACTTTCATTTATTGAAACATATTACAATACACGTCAGGCAAAGGCATCACAGCTGCCATTTTCCATACCAACAAAATCTGTAACACGTGAATGGCGATCACATTACCAACGTTTCAATGCCCATTAAAAAAAATTACTCGCATTACTTTAATGAAGATGATGAAAATTCTTAAACCACATTCCGAATATTGCTCAGATTAAAGAAATTCTGTACATACACGAGAAATTCAAAAGTTTTTTTGTGTGGACAAACTAGAAATTGACAGTGCTACATATAATTTAATCAGTTTGTACTAAGTTATTGTTGATATTGACGACGAAACTTCCAGCAGCATGGTGAAGAAATATTGTCAGAACATTCAGAAAATTATTGGAGAAAATCTTTGACCATATTGCGGCAGTTCTCTGGCAGTTACTGTAGCATCCCTTACTGGAGTTGACATTAAAGCCAAAATAGAAGACATGGTCAAGTCAGTTGCTCAGGGATGGATTAACCATTAGGCAAACAAGGCACGTGCCTAGGGCACCAAGCATTTGGGGGGCACCACAAGTCCTCAAGAAAAATGTGTATATTGTCCCGGTAGCGTAATTGCATGGCATAAGCAAATCGCAAATGTAATATTGAATCGCACATTATTTAACCTTGGTCCCACAACCCGGGGGTAAAATACCCCCCACCCAGTTTTTTTTTTGCTATTTTTTGTTATTTTTCTTCAAGGTTTTTTTGTGCTATTTTTTGACTTTTCTGGGATATGTTTGTGCTACGTAACGCACTAATGCGTAGCGACAAATTCACTTCCGTTTTGGTCTGCTAGTGAAAACAATTGTGAATAGTGCTAATTTGTCGACGTGTCATTGAATGACTGTACATTTGCATAACGGCTTAGAACTACTTTGCATTTTCGAACATTTGTATAAACTACTTACTGATGTAGATATTACTAATTTAGCTTACACAGCAAAACTTGATTTGACGAAGGTAAGGTTAATGGTTACACTTTTTACTTTCGTTTTCGTTTTCATCTAAGGGTTTTTAATTCTAAAAAATCTATATATATATATATATATATATATATATATATATATATATATATATATATATATATATATATATATATATATATATATATATATATATATACGTCTATTGGTAGTTAGTGTTGAAGGAGTTCATTACTGCGCTTTAAATGTGCTTTTATCGATTTTGATAAAGCAATTATTGATAGTATATTAAGTATATTATTCCTTAGCCTTATTTTGCATAATTTTCTAATATTTATATAAATACATTTTCGTTTTAAAAAATGTAATTATGAATAATCGGAAAATGATACCTTAGCATACCCACTTATATTGATTATATTATTTATTCATTTTTCATTTACAGCTTTTCACATACTTTTTTTTCAGATTCAGACCCCAAGATGAAACGTGTTCAGTTAAGTGGTGCACAAAAGAGAAAACTAGCTAAACAAAAAGAGCATACTGTTTCAGTTGTAAAAGCTAAGAGCAGAAAATTAACGAATTATTTAGTTTCGGTTAAGCAACAGGTGGAACAGGATTTTACTGACACTATCAACCCTCTTGATAAGTCTACTATAGGCTGTTCTGCAAATCCAGACACTGCATTAGTGCTTGAAAATGAAATTTGTGGTGACCCACTTCAGTCTGCTGAAGATGATGATAAAGATGAAGATGATAAAATAAATCAAGCAGTAGATCCAGGACTGTGGATTGACTTCTCGGCTGATGATGTGGCTTACTGGGTTGACTGTGGGCCCACTAACTGTCAGCATCATTATGATCCCTTTGATAAATCTTGCCGTATTTATGCTGAAGCAAAAATAACAAGTTATTGCTCTCAAAATCTTTTCTATGGCACAAAAGCAAATGGTGAGCAGTACAGGAGAGAATGGTTATTGTATTCACCATCCACAGGATCTGTGTACTGCTTTGTTTGTAAACTTTTTGCGTCTAAAGGTTCCACAAGTTTGGCTGATAAAAATGGGTTCAGTGACTGGAAAAATAACATTCAAGTTGATAATCATGAACAAAGCGCTACTCATAAAGACTGCATGTTAACATACCTAGCTCGTAGACAAGGCTCGGGTCTACTACAAAAGCTAGAAGAGCAAATAAATGAAGAGTACATTTACTGGGAACATGTTTTGAGGCGAGCAGTAGCGGTTATTTGTACTATAGCTGAGCGTGGTCTGGCTTTTAGAGGGACAAATGAAAAATTTGGATCTTTACAAAATGGAAATTATCTAGGGTTGCTGGAGTTGGTCAGTAAGTTTGATCTATTTTTAGCATCACACATTGCGAAATATGGAAATTCTGGAAAAGGAAATCCTTCTTATTTATCCAAAACTATATGTGAAGAACTGATTGAAATTATGTCCCAAAAAGTCCATGCAGTAATTGTAGATGAAGTAAAGGCTTCCGGTTATTTCAGCTTGTCAGTAGACTCAACACCTGATATTTCACATATAGATCAGTTAAGCGTTGTTCTTCGATATGTGGTAGATGGAGAGCCCATTGAGCGCTTTTTGACTTTCTTGGAGCTGCAAAGTCACGCCGGTGAAGGTATGGCTAAGCAAGTGTTGCAGTACTTACGTGAAGCTTGCAATATTGATTTTTCGAAATGCAGAGGTCAGTCCTACGACAACGCAGCTAATATGTCTGGGTGCTACAAGGGCATGCAGAAAAAA
This sequence comes from Cepaea nemoralis, assembly GCA_014155875.1. Classification (NCBI taxonomy): domain Eukaryota; kingdom Metazoa; phylum Mollusca; class Gastropoda; order Stylommatophora; family Helicidae; genus Cepaea; species Cepaea nemoralis. The sequence continues at coordinate 126,577 of JACEFZ010027622.1, read as the reverse complement.
ATTCTAGAAGAAAATGAGTTTGCTATATACATACCCTGTGCTGCCCATTCACTAAATCTGGTAGGCAGAAGTGCCGTTGACTCTTGTTTAGAGGCAGTAAACTTCTTCCATACAGTGCAACTGATCTATACTTTTTTCTCAGCTTCAACCAAAAGATGGAAGATTCTGAAAGGATGCCTTGTGAATGAAAAGCTGGTAAAGTCCCTTTCCGATACTAGATGGGAAGCACATGCTGTTGCAACTGAAGCCATTCTAATGTCTCATCCTCAGATTATAGAAGCGTTAGAATGTTTACAAGAAGACCAGTCACAGAAGGGGGACACCAGAAGAGAAGCAGAAAACATTGCAAAGAAGATGCAAGAATTAGAATTTGCTTTCATGCTTTTCTTTTGGGAAGAAGTGTTACAACATTTTCACAGGGTCAGTCAAGCTCTACAAAATGAGCACGTGAACTTGAAAACGTGTGCTGATTTATATTTTTCACTAGCAGATCACTTGCATGAATCTAGGAATGAATTTGAAAGATTTGAAGAAGCTGCAAAAGAAATAACACCAGGTGTGGATTATAAGTCAACTTTGACCCGTAATCGTAAACGAAAGACAGTGGTCATTGATGGTGATGCCCCTGAGGTATCTCAGAATGCCAGAGACAAATTTCGTATATCTGCTTTCTACACCATTGTTGACAAACTTGAGACAGAGATGAGTAGACGAGGACAGGTATATAATGATCTAGCAGTTCGATTTTCTTGTTTGGTCGATGTACCACAAACATCTCAGTGTTGTGAAGGACTAATAAATGCTTATCCTGAAGATCTGAACAATAATTTATACACTGATCTACAACAGTTCCACTCATATATTCGCCACAAGTTTCGTGCATCAAAATCTGACAACAACACGTTCAGTCATGCAGAACTCTACAAAGTAATAGTTAGAGACAACATCGAGTGTGCTTTTCCAAATGTAGAAATCGCCTTGCGCATATTTTTAACATTAATGGTTACGAACTGTTCAACTGAGCGCTCTTTTTCTCAGTTGAAACGTACAAAAAATCCAAGTAGATCGACAATGAAACAAGAAAGGCATGATTCCTTTTCTTTGCTGATGATTGAGGCAGACTTGTTGCGCAAAATTAACTTTGATGATGTACTCAAAAACTTTGCCAGACGTAAATCTAGAAAAAAGAACTTTAAAATGTAAATGTGTGCTCTCTCTGACTTTCTTATCTATCAAAAAAGTTACAGTATTTTTGTCTACTATTATTACAAAATTAATTAACTATTAATTTTAATACAGAAATACCTTATTGTAGGTTTTATATGAGTGATAGTAGTACAAACATATGTGTTTACATTTCACAACTGTTTTTCTTTGTTAGTTTTTTGCATAATATTGAACATACCAGCAGTCAGTGGAGGATCAGGGGCCCGGGGCAGTAGGGAGCACCCATGTGGGTTTGTGCCTAGGGCACCAAGATGGCTTAATCCGGCCTTGCAGTTGCTACTAAGAAGAAAGGGAATGTGGCCACCAATAAATGGGCCAATGATTGGATCGCTTTTCTAAGTCTGTTGTTCCAACTGTTATTTCATTCATCAAGGATTTAAATCTTTCTTCTGAATCATCTGCTATATGTGAAGTAGCAGGAATTGTAGAACAAAAGCCGAAAAGTGATTTTGACTTATTGTTTTATCTTCTACCAAACACAGCACTTACGTTTGATGACCCCAAAATCAAATGCTTTGAGGATGAAGTCACCATGTTTCAAAAATTACGGCAATCAACTTCACAACCATTAAATTACTGGAAAAATGAACATAGGTCTCCACTGCTAAAAGCAAGTGCGAAAATTGTTTTGACCATACCAGTGTCCTCAGAAGCAGTAGAGAGCTTATTTAGTGCAGATAGATTGTTGTTGAGTAAGTTACGAAAACGGATGTTACCAGCTCTCGTAACAAACTCTGTGTATATTAGATTTGCATGTAAGATGAAAATTGTGGAAATGGTTCAAGGATTATCTGGATTAACTGAATTATTAGAAACAGTCGATCAGCAGGAAATTGATAATGCAGAGTGACTCAGAAACAGAATGAGTGTCAGAATGACACTGAATTGTCATATTTAGATAAAACTTTGTTTTAATAAAATAGTCTTGAATATTAAAATTAATAAATTCTGTTGTTTTACATGTCTCTTTGTATATGTAGTCCTATTTAGTAGACACTAACCCTAAACTTTCATAAATTTCATAATTTTATTTGAACTGTATTCCATATTAATATTATCATGGGAATCCCATGGGATGGTATGGGATGGGACAGGCATAAATTACCATGGGATGGGATGGGACTGAAAAATATGTCACATGGACAAGCCTGTTAATATGTGTTTGTATATGGAAGTATAGAATATGATTCTTGTGTTTTCGTCAAGGAAATTTTTAATTTTGGCAATTTGATATAATTTTTGGCTGTTTGTTTAACGAGAGCATGAACATGGGTGTTAAAGGTTAGATTTTGATCTATGATAAGACCCAATGCCTTGTGCTCGGTTACACTTTCTATAGGCGTGCTACCAATGTACAGCTGAATAGCTCTCTGTGAGTTTAGACTGTGAAGTCTTTGCCTGGTTGCTATTAACATAGATTTTGTTTTAGAAATGTTAATTTGCATGCGGTTTGCATGACTCCAGTTAACTACACTATTTGTATCCTGTTGCAAGGATAATTCTAGCATATTACAATCAACAGCGTTTGTATATACTGTGCAGTCGTCTGCAAATAGATCGAAGGATGACGAAAGGTATAAGGGAAGATCATTTATATAAATGGCAAATAACAGAGGGCCAAGAAAGTGGAAGAAGAAGAAGAAGAAGAAGAAGCAGAAGAAGAAGAAGAAGAAGAAGAAGAAGAAGAAGAAGAAGAAGAAGAAGAAGAAGAAGAAGAAGAAGAAGAAGAACAGCAACAACAAACAACAACAACAACAACAACAACAAGAATGCAGCTGGCGCGCAACTTAACCACTCCAGGCACGGCGAGATAGGGACGAAAAATAACAATACGGGACTCTATCGAGGCCCCGTAATTGGGATGAGTAAACTTTAAATCCTTTAACGAGGATTTATTGGAGGGCAAGTCTGGTGCCAGCAGCCTCGGTAATTCCAGCCCCCAGCAGCGTATATTAAAGTTATTGCAGTTAAAAAGCTCGTAGCTGTATTGCAGGTGCAGGCGGGCGGTACGGCCCGCGCCGGATCACTGCCCGTTGTTCCTGCCCTACCGTCTGTCGGCTCTCTCTCTCTCTCTCTCTCTCTCTCTCTCTATCTCTTCTCTCTCTCTCTCTCTCTCTCTCTCTCTCTCTCTCTCTCTCTCTCTCTCTCTCTCTCTCTATCTCGTGTGTGCTCTTCGCTGATCGTCTCGGGTGGCCAGCGCGTTTACTTTTAAAAAAAACGTAGTGTTCAAAGCAGGCTTCGGCTGCCTGGATAATGGTACTTGGAATAATAGAATAGGACCTCGGTTCTATTGTTTTGGTTTTCGGAACTGGAGGTACTTCATGTAAGGAGGTAATGATTAACAGGGACAAACGGCAGCATTCGTATTGCGGCGCTAGAGATGAAATTCTGGGATCGCCGCAAGACGAGTTACTGCGAAAGTATTTGTCAAGGATGCTTTCATTAATCATGAACGAAAGTCAGATGCGCGAAGACAACCAGATACCGTCGTAGTTCTGATCATAAACGATGCCGACTAGCGATCCGCAGGAGTTGCTTCGATGACTCTGCTGGCAGCTTCCGGGAAACCAAAGTGTTTGGGTTCAGGGGGAAGTATGGTTGCAAAGCTGAAACTGAAAGGAATTGACGGAATTGCACCGCCAGGAGTGGAGCCTGTGGCTTAATTTGACTCAACACGGGAAAACTCACCCGGTTCAGACAGTGTAAGGATTGGCAGATTGATAGCTCTTTTTTGATCCGTTGGGTGGTGGTGCATGGTCGTTCTTACTTGGTGCAGCAATTTGTCTGGTTCATCATCATCATCATCAATCATCATCATCATCATCATCATCATCATCATCATCATCATCATCATCTTCCACTTCTTCCGTCAAGCGGCGTGGGGAGGAATAATTTGCGTTCCAGCGCCCGATGGACGGCACTGGATAATTCCGATAAAGAACGAGAATCTAGCCTATTAAATAGTTCGCCGGTCCCTCGATGCATCGGTGCAACTTCCCAGAGGGACGAGTGGCGTTTAGCCACAAGATATTGAGTAATAAAATGTCTGTGATGCCCTTAGATTTTCGGGCCACTGGTGACTCTGGATAACTTTGTGCTGATCGCATGGCCTTATGTGCCGGCGACGCATCTTTCAAATGTCTGCCCTATCAAATGTCGATGGTACGTGACATGCCTACCATGTTTGTAACAGGTAACAGGGAGTCAGGGTTCGATTCAGGAGAGGGTGCATGAGAAAGGGCTACCACATCCAAGGAAGGCAGCAGGCGCGCAAATTACCCACTCCCGGCACGGGGAGGTAGTGACGAAAAATAACAATACGTAACTCTATCGAGGCCCCGTAGGGCAAGTCTGGTAATTCCAGCTCCAATAGCGTATATTAAGGTTCTTGCAGTTTAAAAGCTCGTAGGTGGATCTCAGGTGCCGGTTCACTGCCAGTTGTTCCTGCCCTTCCGTCTGCCGTCGGCCTGCATGGAGGTAAGATACTGAGCTGGCAGCATATGCAGCCTATCTCGTGAGCGTTACAAAGGTGGGGAAAAACGTCCCAGTCGCACGCAATTGTTACGATGTAAGTCTGTATCAAAAGCTCATTGAGCGATCATAATCAAACGTGGAAAAAACGGTGGGCTAGCGAATCCATTACGTGGAAGTCCGAAGCGAAAGCTTGTTGAGTGGATGTCGACTGCAGACTGATCATTCCGGGTTTGCGTAGGGAGCGGCTAGTAGCGAACGTAATGCTTAATATACGGAAGTGAGGAAGTGAAGCAGCCATGCGCTGGACGTGACAATTCTTTGGTTGAGCCCAGTACCAGAGCGCTGTGTGTCGGCTCTGCAATTATGACAGCCTCCTTGGAAGGCGGGGAATGCCCATGGTCTGCCCCTGCCTTCCCTTGAGGGCTGACCGGGATGTCTTTGATCGTTCTAAATAGACCAGCTGGGATGTGGACGACACCACACCAGTAAGAGAAAAAACACTATGATGAACGCAGAAGAAGAAGAAGAAGAAGAAGAAGAAGAAGAAGAAGAAGAAGAAGAAGAAGAAGAAGAAGAAGAAGAAGAAGAAGAAGAAGAAGAAGAAGAAGAAGAAGAAGAAGAAGAAGAAGAAGAAGAAGAAGAAGAAGAAGAAGAAGAAGTGTTACCTACCTGTTATGTCTCTGTATACAGTAAGTATAGAGGGTATGTTACATGCGTGTTATGTCTCTGTGCACAGTAAGTACAGAGGGTATGTTACATATTTGTTATGTCTTTGTCGCTGGGGCGACCATCCAAAACCCAGCGCGCCACACGTGGCGGATCGTGGAACGGCCTCTAGATATAGAGGTTAGCTGCGAATACCCAATAAGCAGCCGCAGACCAACTGGCGGTGGGCACAGAGGGCGAGGAGAGATCTCAGGGTGGGACCTGAGTTCCTTAGAAAATACCTCATATGCTCGGAGACGTGCCCGTCAAGCGAGTCAGGGGCTCTCTAACCCCTCCCCCGGGTAGGTGGAACCCTTTAGCTTGGGACAGCAGTCCATCTAGGAGACAGAAAACTCCAAATATAAACCCCCAAGTTCAAGGTGGACCAGCGTGCTGAGGAACTGGATAGCCATGTGTTAACTGGTCGTGAACGTTGGACGTCTGGCTGGCGTGCGGGGCGGCAACGTATGAACTCCTGCGGGACATCCCCTGTCTCTTCCATAGCAAGCAGGCAATGCTAGGGCGACCGTTTATTTCCTGCAATATCCAGACTTTGCTTATGGCATTAATTCAACACGGGAATCGTCGCCGGAGCTACGGAGCACGTGCTCTGCGCTTGACACATTTTTCGGTGGCTAGCGAAGAGAGAGTGAGGAGGAGAAGACGAGGAAATGGTGTTAGACGAAGGCATAGAAATAGGAGGGCAGGCCCCAGGAGAACAAGACGAAAAGTGGAGAGACTAGGTTCCAACCATGTAAGAGTGGGATACTGGAATTGTCGTAGTGCCAGGCAGAGAGGTCCTGTATTGGAGAGACTAATATATGATTTTGGTATCCTCATGCTCCTGGAGCTAAATACAGACAAATAACATTGCCCTGGGTACGCCAGTTATTTAAAGCCTACTGGGCAGAAGAGACATGGGCAAGGTCTGCTGGCGAAGGAAGGAGTGAAGCATGTGGTACTTGACTTGAGTCAGTGGAATCACAGTGCAAGAGAGGTCCAGGGTATACAAATGGAGATTGGTGGCTTAAGTTGGAACATCATAAATGTATATGCCACAGTGTACTGTTTTGTCAGAAAGGAACACTGGGACTGGCTTAAGGAATTGGAGGAATTACCAGGTGATAGGCTACTCATATGTGGAGACTTCAATGCAAGGTACAGAGATTGGGACAGTAGTAGAGAAAACCGACAGGGAATTACCCTTGCGGATGTCATGGTGGACTCCGATGTGGTTTGCATAAATGATGGTAAGCCGACTAAAATGGCAATGAGGCCTTGCTATGCAGACACAGCTATTGTCTTGCAACTTGTCTCCCAGTCATCAGTCCTGATGTAAAGTGGACTATTTTGAATTACCATGAGAGTGATCACATGCCATGCTCAGTCCTGATCTCTAAATCCAGGAAAGTTAAGGCTGGGAGAGCGCGCAAGACCTTCCGGTAGGACTGGACGGATATCTTTCTTGGAGGCCTCAGACAGGGGGCTTGCAACAGGACTGTTATATCTCCTTTTTTGCAGTCCCCATGGTGGACCCAAGAAGTAGACCAGGCTTGGAAAGCAAAGAGAGCTGCAGTGAAGCCGCTAAGGAAAGTGCGACAGACACCCCAAAGCTCACGAGAGGAAGTGGACACAGCGGCAAATGTCAAGAAAGGCAAGTTGGAGGTCTTCAAGCGCTGTGCTTGCAGAGGCCGAAAACGCAAAATGGGAATATTTCACGAATGAGATTGGAGGTGATAAAACACTGCAGAAATACTGGAAATTGCACAGACAAATGCAATGAAAAGATCGGCCTATGATAGTGGGAACAATTTATAGAGATGATGGTGTGCGTCGTGACAACAGACACAGAGAAAGGGGAGGCGTTTCTCCAGAGATATTTAGAGTAGACCATTCATAATGATGCGGACACCAGGGATGCAGTTAGAGAGGAATTATCTGGCACCATGAAGAACATGCATTATGAAGACATCATACGGATTGAAGATGTTAAACATATTTTGAAAAAGGCAAAAGACACGGTACCGGGGTCCGATGGGGTTAGGTATGGCCACATGAAGGCTTTGAGCGATGCAGAAATGAACGAGATGACCGACTGCTTTAACCAGAGCATAAGGACAGCACCAGTACCGCAGGATTGGGTACACAGCTATCTCATCACTCTCCCAAAACCATTCAAGGATCAGTCAAAGCTTAGCGGCTTTAGGACCATCACCCTTCAAAGTACATTTGGGAAGGTTCTAGAGAAGATAGTCGCTGTCAAGCTGCAAGAGTTTTTGGAAAGGGGGAAGCTTCTTCCAATGTTCCTGGGGAGCTACAGACCAGGAAACGATACCTGGTCAAATGCAGCCACATTTGCCTTTGACGTTCATGAGGGGTTCCATGGTAGACAGGAAACTATGGCGGCAGCGATTGATCTCGAGGATGCATACAATAGAGTTCGATATGATATTTTGATGACCGCACTTATGGAGAAGAGGGTTGCCATGAACCGATATGAGGTAGACATCGGGAAGGCAAGAAAGTAAGATCAATGATATGAATTATCATAGTGAGAACAGTTCACACGAACACACACGACTTGGTCGAGAAAAGTCGGTGAGCAACAGATGAGGATGATGAGGAACAAAGGGAAGTCATTCACAGAAGTTGCGTATCACGTGACATCAGTTGTGTGGTACACGGGAAAGAGACGGCTAGAAAAAGTCAGTCTAGCCAGGGTTCTCAGTAGAGAGAGGACGTGAAATGTGTCGAGAGAAAAGGCGAGATGAATGCAACAGTGTTCTCGCATTTGAACAACGTAGTAGCCTGAGGCGAAAGTGTTAGACACAAGCCAGACGGTCAGTTGAGTGGCGATGGCAAGTCAGTGACGGCCCGCCGAGTTGCCGGCGATTCAGATTGCACCATGCCGATGTCAAGGGCAAGTGATTGTAAGTTGACCATCTTCCTAGTATAGCCAGTGTATGATTGCAGTGATTTAGACTGATGTACAATCATTTAAGTGCTAATGTACAATCACTAGAAGTGTTAATTACGATCGCACTATGGATGTTATGTGCGGCGATCCTCGTACAGAATAAATACTGAATAAACACTGGAGAGTGGAAGGACAGGGAGTTGTTCACTGTTTTCATACGAGGAATGATTCTGTTTAAATCTGTCACTGTGGCTGAACCAACGAGCCAATAAACAGCAACATGGGAGAAGTGGGGGCTCTAGAATAAAAAAACAGGAACACGTGAATACAAGGTCACTTTCCAAATAAAATCGGCAACAAATAGTTGTAAGAGAAATGGAGGTCACCTTGGCGCCATTTGCAATTGACAGATCAAGTCGACAACAACATGCTACAAAATAGACAAGGTCAACTTGGCACTAGTGGCAAGTAATGAAACAAGTGATCAAGAATCAATTCAATGATCAACAAAGTCACTGTGGTGCTATTCACAAAATTTTGATCAAGTCACCACCATCCAACCAAAGTGGAGACAAGGTCACCTTGAGCGCCATTTGTAATTTACAAATGAATTCATCAAGAAATATGTGCACATATTAAACCAGTGCAAAGATGTCCACAAATTCAGTGGGAGTCACAGCATTAACGAAAAATCAGTAGTATAGTAAGCTGTTTTCCATTCGACTTGAGGATTCAAATTTTTCCCAAAACAGTTGTCTGAATTTCGAATTGTTCTCCAAGTAACATTCAACAACTTAGACAACCGAAAGAAGTACACCGATTCAGTCCAGAACGTCAACGCAACATCGCAACAGTGAATCGGTATTATACTAAACTTTTTGTACTCGAGTTGCAGAAAATCCAGATTTTTCCTACAGAGCGATCTGAAGGTCAAGCCTTGGTCCACTATCAACACCAAATACCCTAGACAACCCGAAGGAAGATGGAAGACCAGTGAAGGACCTCAACACAGCAGCAGCAACAAGGCATCAGGCGGGTTAAATTGTCTGACTGTGTTTGTATCATTTTGTGCGGCTGTTTAGAATAGATATTTGGATATTTTCTCCACAGATTGTTGTCATATGCAATAGACGTGCTGAACTAAGGTCAGCTGGGATGATTCATATAATGGAGAGATCAACTGCATAGCTTAATAACAACAGTTGATGATGGGAAATAATATCTACTGGTTATAATCACATAATTTTCATGTTCTTCTTATATGTAAATTACTATGTGGTGTGATTTATAGATATATTTGACTATGTATAAGATGTACTATCCGTCTTGTGGAGTATAATAGTGAACATTGCAACATCACTTTAACTCCATTTAAAGGTTATCGCTTGGGTTGAACATCACGTCACAACTTCACAAGGATAATTAAATTATCACAGCATCATAAGGGCATACACAGAAACAATATAGTCTTATATTATTGACATCTTGTGTTACTTATACAGAATATTTATCAAACATGTCCTCATTACAAGACTTCATAGCTATTGGGGAGAAGTGTGGTATGTCAGGGCCTGATCTAGCAGCATGGGCCAAACAAGAATTAAACGCGTATCAAGTACAACTACGTGAAGACAGAGCAGCTGCAAAAGAAGCAAGAGATGCACAAGCAGCTATAGATAAAGCAAAAAGAGGCACAATCAGCGTTGGAAAAAGAAACACTTGCCTTCGATAGAGACAAAAAAGCAATAGAAAAAGAGAAAATAGCTTTTGGAGAAGCAGAGACTTGCCTTTGAGAAAGAGAGACTAACAACCGAGTTGGTAATCAAAGACAAAGAGATTGAAGGCAACTTAAAGGTAAAGATTATAGAGAGAGACAAAGACACGGAGATAACCCAAACAAAGGTAACAGCGAAATTCTTGGACCCAATTAAACGGTACACCAGGCTTATCAGAGATTTTACACAAGGTGATTCCATATCGGCCTGGGTAACAAACTTCAACTGCTAATGAACCATTATAAAGTTCCATCCGAAGAGTGGGCCATACTCTTCCACAGGCATGTGGCCCTCGAGCCCTTAACAGTCGTAGAGGTCATACCTGAGAACCTTCGCACTAACTATACATATGTTAGGAATCGAGTCTTAGCACATTTTTCACTCGACCAAGCGGGGTTACAAACAAAATTTAAAACTTTAACACCAAAGGCAAATCAACATATTTTAGATTACGTAGCAGAGACAACATCACTCTTTGATAAATGGCTTAATTGTTCAGACTTCAACAAGCTACGTGACCTCATGGTTCGAGACAAATTGATTTCCTCAGTACCAGAGGAAATGGCAACATTTCTGGTCGAGAACAAATGTACAACGTTGGCAGAAATGGAGTCCAAAGGCGAAGCATTTTATAACGCCCATAGGGATATTTTCGCAGAAGGGGCGCAACATGAGTTAAGGATAGAAGCGGCTACCAGATTATCCAACCAACGATATAACACAAGACCAAACAAATTTCAACAATATGGTCCACAATGTCGAAGAAGAGGACCATACTACAAGAATGAGAACACACAAGGAGAACCAAAGAGAAGGAAAAAAGGATACTTGATACAATGTCCTTATTGCAATATACAACACGGTTCCCTTGAAATGTGTGACAAAAACCCTGACTATGACACGTATCTTCAGAAATTAACATCACAGAAACTTAGCAATTACGCTGCGTATAAGAACAATGTGAAGTGCTATGTCTGTAATACTATGGACATGTAAGTAGACACTGTAAGATTAGAAAGACTTGGAAAGAGGCCAGGGCAGCATTCTTAGGCACCAGCAGTTCATCAGACGAATATGAAGAGACAAACGCAGTGAACACACAGACTAAAAGAAACGACAGTAGTAACGATACAGACAACAAGTCGTACGTATACGAAGCGAATTCGTTGTACACGACGGACGGAAACCTAAACATACAAGTAGCACTAGTAAACGGAATACCAGTTCCAATGATAAGAGACACAAGGACTTCAATTGGTGGAGTAGACGAGAGATTATTTAAGTACGAGGACTACACAAACAAAAATATAACATGTAAGACAATTGGGGGAACATTAGAACAGTACAAAGTTGTATGGATCGATTTAAACTGTCCATATTACCAGGGAAGGGTCACAGCGGCAGCGTTACCACACACAATAACATACTTAATACTAGGCAACATTCCTAATGTAAAGAAGTGCACCGACCGAGAAATTCAGAAATGGGATTACGAATTTATTAGCGACGATCAGGCAGAGTGTGCAGCAGCACTTTATCCAACAAACAATAAAAAGATGAAAATGCTATATTACAACTTAGAAATAGAAGCCAGAAAACAACAAATAGATGGACACGATACCAAAAGATAACGACTAAAGATACATTGAACTGCATATAAACAGCCTATCATTAATATAGGTCAATGGTAGCTCAATGGAATAAACAGAGTTATTTTACTAGATTTAAAACAGTGATATTAATTAAGTTAATTTAGTTATATATACATAAACATTGGACTAGAAATACCTTATGATTTTAATTTTTTTTTTTTGTGGAAATATATTAAGCATCATTAAACATTAATGATGATAGGAGGTGCTCTACCAACATACAGTAAACATCACCATGACACACATCTAAGACACAATAGATTAGCAATAGAATAACATAACTCAAGTAAAAGAAACAGAAGAAACATCTCTGTAGATAAACATCTAACTTTCAATTTACTTAACATCATAAAGTCTTGTTACGCACTAAGACACATTCATATGTAAAAACTTACATTACCATCTAATACATATGTAATAACAACAATAATTCTTTGATCTCAGTGTATCCAAACTGTACTGTGAGGCAATGAGACAATATAAAACTATGGTATTCAGAGTACATAAAGGGTAACAGAGAGATACAGTTATCCAAGTATTAATTAAAGCTCTGAACTACGTATAGAATGAATACAGATATCAGCAGTCAATTTGACATTTTAGAATAATTAAGTTAAATTGATTCAGATATGTACATATTTTTTCCATTTTTTATTAATTACCAGAATGTGCAGAAAACAAAGGCGAGGGTAGCCAAACGATGTAAGCGCCACAAAAGATCCAATTACGAATCCGGAAGTGGAACTCTGTACCTACGATCCGAGGGTACCGAAAAAGCATGGCGAGTCTATCATAATGCCAACAAATAAGTACCATCCCAGGGCACCAAAGCAGCATAAACGAGCGAACGACAAGATCGGCCCATGGTACACAAGTATCACCAAACACACCCACGGTGAAGTAATTGATTGGTATTATATTTATTTACTGTTCATATAACTCTATACATCAAATTTCATATTTCATCTACCATGATTGAACCATCAGCTCATGAAATATTATTATTATAGTTATTTACTGTTCATATAACTCTATACATCAAATTTCATATTCCATCTGTCATGATTGAACCATCAGCTCATAAAATGAAAACATACCATTTATTTGCTATCAGTACAGGGCAGATCCAGGGATCAGCAGATATAGTTACGAGAATCAATTCTATATTACCAATTGAGAGAAACCTAAGCTATGGTATCCGAAAATTTAAACCACAAGCACAAAAAGAGGCTACGTCATCATGCGGTTAAAAAACTGAACAGCATAGATACCAAGGTCATACAACGCAGTCTATGATGAGTGTATCCAGGTCAACTACAATCCACAAGAAACGAGTCTGTTTCCCATCAGTACACAGATCATCATATATATTGCAATTGAGGATAACAATAGACTGTTGTAACATATGATACTATAATTTTCACACACATGATTATTTAGGTGAAATTTTTTATAGGTACAAATTATGTGTCCATAACAGAATACTCAATAATAGATTTCTTTCAGCAATAATAAACGGTGCTAAAATGACCAATCAAGACTATTGCAGAGGACACAAAACAGAAGTTAGAACAATGGTGTCAACAAAAACACCACAAAGCAACAACAGTCAACAAACAGATTGCAACGAATGACACGAGTGTATGGTGGTATATAATTTTAATGGTGATGCTATAATAGATATGCATATATGGCACATTGATAATGGAAGTCAATGTTACATTTTTTAATTTTCTTTCCATTGATAACATTGCATGAATATGTCAAATAGGGCAATGAGATGTGTTACTATTAGATTTATGCTCGGATTGACATATGCCAAGTTAAAAATGCAAATGCATTTTATATTGTATTGCTATTGGTCAACATTATACAGTTTACAATATCAACACAAGGCCAAGACACAATAGGGCAATCGAATGACTGAACTCAGAGGCAGAGAAAAACCTTTACAAGAAATAAAAAGCCTTGTTAAGGAAATGAATATGGAGATAATGAATAGAAAGTGAATGAAGATCAACCAGTAATGGTGATAGACAATCAAAGTATTATAAACTTTGACAGACACATAGTGATAAAGAAGTCTACATCATACAGATATATCATCAGTAGGATAAAACTGCGGTTACAAAGTTTAAAAAAAAGAAGACAACACCCTTTACGAAGAAGAAGTAAACAACCTAGACAAAATAAATATTATGAGTAAACCGCAAACAATTGCTTATGCAACAACCCCATTTGTGAGTAGGTAAAGTAAATTACGTCAAACGGTAAACCCAAATGACAAGCAAGAAGGACAGCGGTATAGATTTCATATATATATATATATATATATATATATATATATATATATATATATATATATATATATATATATATATATATATATATAATATATATATATATATTGCTAGGATTCCAGTATACCAAATATAAATAATAACACAGATGGCGATGGGACCTGTTAACCACGCATGTCCCCTCATTCGGGCGTAATGGCCTTGATAGGTTTGAGGATGCTTGTCTATACGGCAAATGAGGGATTACTATGGGGAGGCCACGGGACCTTATGAAGCTCATAGTATGTTAGGCATTTCACTGTTGAGTCATACTGGGAAAATATTTTGCAAAATTCTTGAAAAAAGATTACGAACTACTTTAGAACCCCAGCTAAGCGAAACGCAGCTTGGATTTAGGAAAAACAAAGGATGCACAGACACCATTTTTGCTCTTAGACAACTTATAGAAAAATCAATTGAATTCAATGAAACACTCTACTTAGCCTTTGTCGACCAAGAAAAGGCATTTGATAGGGTAGATAGAAACAAGCTGTGGGAAATCCTTAAACAATATGGAGTGAGTACACATCTAACAAACCTATGTAGAAGTGTATACAACAACAGTGAATGCATAGTGAGAGCAACTGGAGAACACTCAGAACCCTTCACCATAAGATCTGGAGTACGACAAGGTTGTGTCCTGTCCCCTCTCTTGTTCATAACATATATAGACAACATATGTAAAGAAACCAGCCAAGCAGAGACAGCAAGAATACCGCATGACGAGAACACAGAAGAAGAACCATCTGCAAATCTAACCATTAGAGAACTCCTGTTTGCGGACGACCAAGCACTAATAGCAAATTCAGAAGCTGAATTACAAGACCACATGTCTAAACGAAATGTGTAGGGAACATAACATGAAAATTAGCACAAGCAAAACAGAGGTAATGACTATATCTAAAGAAGAACAAACAGAAACAATTCACCTAAACGAACATCCCTTGAAACAAGTAATGAGCTTTAAGTACCTAGGAAGTATAATATCATCAAATGGCAGATCAGAAGACGAGATCGAAAATAGGTGCAATAAGGCAAATCAACTCATTGGACAAATGGCACCAATACTAAAGAACAAACATGTATCAATAACTACTAAGAAGGCACTTTACAACACAATCTTCCTACCAACTCTGTGCTACCAATGCCAAACCTGGACAATGACAGAAAAAGAGAAAAGAAAAATCACAACAACAGAAATGAGGTTTCTGAGAAGAATACTCAACGTATCAAGAAGAGATAAGATCAGAAATGAAGAAATCAGGACTAAAGTAGGGGTTAAAGCTGCTCTAGATTTTATTAGAAAGCAGCAAGTCAAATGGTTTGGCCATGCAAGTAGGCTACCAGTCAACAGCATGCCACAACAAGCAATGATGTACAGACCAGATGGAAACAGAGGAAGAGGCCGACCACGTAAACGTTGGATGGAGGGAATAACAGAATCCATGGGAATGTCGATATACGAAGCCCATAACCGGGCACTCTCACGAAGTTTATACTTCACCTCGACACCGCAAGGTACAAGAGGAACATGATGAGAGAGAGAGAGAGAGAGAGAGAGAGAGAGAGAGAGAGAGAGAGAGAGAGAGAGAGAGAGAGTATGTTAGGCTGGACTACACGTAATCTACGGGGGAAGTAGATTGATAGGGCGTGCCTGATTATAATAATAACTTTTTTCTTTCATTTGATGTTGTGCAGTGGTTAATGGAATGCCATACTATCAGGTTATCAGACAAAATAGGTTGGTGGAAATACATCAATATATGATATAGTTGTGAAATGCCTACTCATATCGCTGCATGTCATAGGAGTGAAAAACAGAAAAGACTGTGAAAATGGCTACACCATTTTCAAAAAATAGGGGGGTTGGGATAATGCCATGAACCGATATGAGGTAGACATCGGGAAAGCAAGAAAGTAAGAACTATGATATGAATTATCATAGTGAGAACAGTTCACACGAACACACACGACTAGGTCGAGAAAAGTCGGTGAGCAACAGATGAGGATGATGAGGAACAAAGGGAAGTCATTCACAGAAGTTGTGTATCACTTGACATCAGTTGTGTGGTACACGGGAAAGAGACGGCTAGAAAAAGTCAGTCTAGCCAGGGTTCTCAGTAGAGAGAGGACGTGAAATGTGTCGAGAGAAAAGGCGAGATGAATGCAACAGTGTTCTCGCATTTGAACAACGTAGTAGCCTGAGGCGAAAGTGTTAGACACAAGCCAGACGGTCAGTTGAGTGGCAATGGCAAGTCAGTGACGGCCCGCCGAGTTGCCGGCGATTCAGAATGCACCATGCCGATGTCAAGGGCAAGTGATTGTAAGTTGACCATCTTCCTAGTATAACCAGTGTATGATAGCAGTGATTTAGACTGATGTACAATCATTTAAGTGTTAATGTACAATCATAGAAGTGTTAATTACGATCGCACTATGAATGTTATGTGCGGCGATCCTCGTACAGAATAAATACTGAATAAACACTGGAGAGTGGAAGGACAGGGAGTTGTTCACTGCTTTCATAGAGGAATGTTTCTGTTTAAATCTGTCACTGTGGCTGAACCAACGAGCCAATAAACAGCAACATGGCAAGGGTCATTCCCTGGTTGGTGAACTGGATAGCAGCTGTCCTGCATTCTCGTCGGGCTGCTCTCCGTCTGGGTGCATGGACCTCAGAGCCACATATTTTAATCCCGGGACTGCCACAGGGATCTGCAATCTCACCTGTGCTCTTTAACGTGTATACGAGCAAGATTGCAATCCTTGAAGCACCAGGGGTTGGAAGGATACTAACATTTGTGATGATATTCTTGCATATAGGCAGGGGAGAGATAGGGAGCAAACAGCCCAGGAGATACAGGCAACAGTAGACAAAGTGATTGACTGGTGCAACTAAATGAGTGCTGTCATCCACCCGGAAAAGGCGGCTGTTTTGTGGTGCTCTCTAGACAACAGGATTGTGAGAGCTGATGTGCCAAGCCTCTCGATAGATGGTAGAAGCGTCAACAAAGAGAACAAAGTGAACTATCTGGGAATCACATTTGATAGGAGCCTGTCCTTCAAGGACCATGTGGAGACGGTTGTGACAAGATCTCAAAAGGAACTCAATGCACTTAAAACTATGGCTGCAATGGACACAGAGCGGAGAATGCTTTTCACACAATACCAGCACTTGATCCTCTCAGTGATTGATTATGGACTAGGACTGCTCACTGTCTCAAAGAGTCAGCTGGGGAAAATAGAGTGCATACAGAACGAAGCTATGCGAGTCATTCTGGGATGCACAAGAGACACCCCAGTAGTGTGTATGCGTTACATCCTTGGTCTGCTGACTGTTGCTGGTAGGCTCAAGGTGATGCAGGCGAAGGCATACCTCAGAGTAGCTGCAGACACAGATCACCCGTTGCATGAGGCCCTGGAAGCAGTTAAGGGTCAGCGACTGATAAGAGGGAAATCATGGATGGCTCAGGCGGAGGATACGATCAGATAGGTGTGCCCCTTGCAGAACATTAGGCGTGGAGAGGAGTGGGTCAGAGTGTCAGCGGAGCAGTCAGACTTGTGCAAAGTTATAAGTCACATTGAGCCTGGAGTGCAGGGAGTTGTCAGCAGGGGCCACGGAAGTGGAAATCCAGCAACTAATTCAGATAATGCTCGCTCGGGTGATTGATTACCTAAACAGATGGGTCGCGTTGAGAGGTAGGAGCCTGGCATATGATACACAACATCTAGCTTAAGAATGGAGGTGGAGGCGGTCAGTGCAGCTTTCCGCTGGGTGGAGAATACGATACACACACACACACACACACACACACACACACACACACACACACACATACACACACACACCATCGTGATTGTAACTGACTCAGAAAGCATGCTGAGGAAGGTGAGGACATCGTAACCTTCGGGAAGAGTGGCTTGCTTCGCTTCGGAGGTCACTGGTGAAAAACATCGCCTGGATCTTTTCTCCGGGGCATGCCGGTGTGCTGGGAAATGAACAGACGGACAGATTGGCTGTCTCTGCAAAACTTGGTGGAGTATTGATGCATGACAAGGCAGACGTGGTTGCGGTCTTGTGTGAGCACGTGTACACCTCGAAGGAGCAAATGGATTACCATGGTCTGGCAAGAATGAGACAGCGAGGAGTGACGAGGGGATCTGGCCAACGCTCGACGCTCAGAGGAAAGGCGTGGATTGCATATAATCAGATTGCTACTGGTACTATTGGGTTGGGAACTCTTCGCTGGTTGCTGAGGATGGGGACGGAGCGCGTATGGGAATGCCCCAAATGCAGTGATGTCGGTTTCTAAATCAATCAATCAATCAATCAATCAATCAATCATTCAATCATGTCTTTGTATACAATAAGTATAGAGGGTATGTTACCTACCCGTTATGTCTCTGTATACAGTAAGTATAGAGGGTATGTTACATACCCGTTATGTCTCTGTACACAGTAAGTATAGAGGTTATGTTACATACCCGTTATGTCTCTGTACACTGTAAGTATAGAGAGTATGTTACATACCCGTTATGTCTCTGTATACAGTAAGTATAGAGGGTATGTTACCTACCCGTTATGTCTCTGTATACAGTAAGGATAGAGGGTATGTTACCTACCCGTTATGTCTCTGTATACAGTAAGGATAGAGGTTACATACCTGTTATGTCTTTGTATACAGTAAATATAGAGGGTTTGTTATATTCATGTTATGTCTCTATATACAATAAGTAAATAAGTTATAGTACATATGCGTTATGAGTAGTAGGGTAGGTACGCTACGTGCCGCTGATTGTTTTTCTTCTTCTAAAAGCCTTGCAACTTCAGGGGGAATCTATCGGAAATTGACAAGTGCCCGCACCACATTTCTAACATAACATATAGCGTTAAGGGCGATTATCACTTCCGGTTTCCTTTACGAAGTAGGCGGAATAGTGGTTTATTCCTCGTTAATTGGAGACAACTCGTGTTGCTAATGTTGATGGTCAGGCTTGCTGTTTATGTGAGGATAATTACATTCTGGTGATGGCCTTGACGTATGGTTTCGGTTTCCATGCGGAGCATAATGACGTTTTCAATGCGGCTTCGATCATCAGAAGAGTTAGGTTCTTTTCCTTAATCTTGGTAAGAGTGACCGTTTGCAATGGCGGGTTTTATTATATGTAGTGGGTTTAGTATATTAAAAAATATCATCATACCACTGACGGGATGTAAGTGTTACTGTTCTCTTCTTCCTCTTCTTTCTACTCGTTCTTCCTCCTTTTCCTTCCTCGGCGCCTTCCTCATTCTTCTTCTCCCACACCCTCCTCTTCCTTACTCTTCCTACTCACAACTAGTCTTTCCTTCACTAAGTATCTTTACTACTAATTTCAATTATCAAGTCTGATATAAACGAAGTCGCTGGCTAGCGAGGGATATCATCATGACTGGACGCAGTATAGTGATATACACTTTGACAATCTGTCAAGTCATCAGGAAATCAGGAAAGTACCATTAACATCGGAAAAGTAATTATGAATGACTTATTGCGAGATCATATTTGCTATCAAGCAGTTAACCAGAGCGAGTGTTAAGTGGTCATCGTTAACTGGGCAGACCCGGTTATGAAAAAAAACTTTCTTCTCATAAAGTGTGAAAAAGAAAATAAAATGTGACTGTCTACGGCTAATTTCTCTAATCAGTTTACGACTATCATTTATTTCTTTTAGGTCTTGGTCATTGGTATTTTCTGTCTATCTATGGTATTCTTTGAATTTCCCCATGATTAATAAAATCACAGTATGTTATCCTCCTTGCAAAAGACCAATTTCACCAAAGCGATTCTGGTTCTAATCTCTTCAAGACATCACGCAACAGATGTTATAACTGTTCCGAGATAATTATGCCGTTTCACTTGTTTAAGAATATTTCCATTTACGTGTATATTAAATTGTATTATTTCCTTCTTCCTTGTGACGACCATAATCTGTGTCTTCTTACATATTAATTTTTATTCTTTCTTCTTTCTCTGGGTTCATCCGGACCGTTTTTTCAGACGTAATTGCGGCGTGTCTGGTTAGGAACCCTTAGGCCGAAACCCTTATGCCAAAACATCCGACTTTAGCGTGCATTTTTATTTACCAGGTTAGAATTCCTGGGGGACTGTCACTGTTGTGGTGCCGTCCGCATCCTAGCTGGTCAAGTTAAAACGGTCAAAAACTTCACGGTCAGCCCTCAAGGGAAGGCAAGGGCAGTCCATGGGCATTTACCGCCATCCTAGAAGACTTCCATATTTGCAGAGATGACACATAGCTCTCTGGTGCTGGACTCACCCAAGGAGTCGTCACGTGCTGCACATGGCTGCCTTAATTCCTCACTTTCATATATTGGGCATTTCGTTCTCCACAAGCCGCTCCCGACACAAACCAGGAACTGTCAGTCTACAGACGACTTTCACACAGCAAGCTTTCGGTTCGGACGTGTACGGACGTTGTGCCCGGAAGAGAAGAGCTGTTCCGGCCGGAAACAAGATAGTCAGAGTTGTGTTAACCAGAAGACAAATTCTTGTTCCGTGCACGAGGGACATTTCAGTCAGACGTTCTTGCGTTGTGCCAAGTTTATTTGCAACCTTTAAGGCCGGCACATCCGACTTTTGCGGGCGTTTTTTACGGTTTTCTCTTCCCGGGGTATTGAGGGGCAATAGATTCTTACTGTTGTGGTGTCATCTACATCTCGGCTGGTCTAGCTAGGACGGTCAAAGACATACTGTCAATCCTCAAGGGAAGGCAGGGGTCGACCATGGGCATTCCCTGCCATCCAATGTGGCTTGCATAATTGCAGAGCCAGCACACATTGCTCAAAGACTGGGCTCACCCAAGGATTCGCCAAGTCCCGCTCATGGCTGCTTTAGTTCCTCACTTCCATGTATTTGTCAGAATCTCTATATCTCCAACCGAGATGCAATAACATCGTTACGCCCGCCAGGCGAATAGTCTCCAGCCGGGATGCAGTAACATCGTTACGGCCGCCAGGCGAGTACCAGTTACCTGCCCACAGGTTGCGGGCTGACACGCTCGTCAGCGGTCATGCAAGGACAAAGCAGGACGCACGCAGTCCTCGTGAAGCCAGTCCACAGGGCAAGCACTGTGTGAGGAAACCGGCAGACTGCTTGGGGACTCGGACAAGACAAGACGTGTGGGTTGAGAAAGGCTTCGTATCGTTTCTGTGCCCGAAAGTCGAGTGCTTGTATATCTTGTGAGATAGACTGTGATGCTGTAGGTTTTGTCTGTAAGTGTACTGATGTATTGTATATGTATTGTAATGATCATCACATGCCAACCTAGAGTGTCTTGCATGTGAATTGTGAATAAATCCATTGAACTTAGTGTCATTGTGTGTCAAGTCCAATCATTTTGTACTTGTACTTGTCTCACATATGTTAGGTACAACGAGCCAGGTTTAAGACCCTGACATGTGTGAACGTGGAAGGCTCGTCCTCATTGAACATACTAACGTAAATTACATGCATTTGATTGTTTAAACGTGTAAAACATCTGTGATTGTAAAACTTGTCGCCATTTTGAACTTGTTGTAGTTTGACCTTGTCGCCATCTTGTGAACATGATGTCTATGTCCTTACTAAATGTCATCTTGATGTAAGTGATGTGTCATCATTGTTATAGATTGTTCGAAGATATCTAGATTGTATTTGTGAAGTTAGTTGTGGAAAGCAGAAAGTTTAGGAAAGAAAGTGACTTGTGATTTGAAAAATTGTTGACCGACGACATTACGACCTACAATTACACTCAACGCCATACAAACCTAATCAAAACTTAGTGACAAGCATACACCTCACACAAAGGGAGATTCTAATTTATTCCTCCCAAAAAGAAAGCAGGTTTTCTGTGCCATCTGAAACCCTTGCCCGTAGAGGTCATTTGTCCTTGAAGTAGCGACCCTACAGTTCCTAGCCCTGGTTTGAACCATTCTTCACCGCATCCAGTACACTTGAGTATATTTTTTTCTATATACTTTCGGATGCAAATTTGGGCATAAATTGTAAGTCAACAATATTGTAAAATTGTTCACGTTACTAACACCTTGTAACAAATTGTGTGTCTGATAACTTATTTTCATTTAAACATTCCATCATGTCTTCATTAAATGACTTCATCGATATGGGTTTAAAGCTAAAGTTAACTGGTGACGAGTTAACAAAATGGAGTGAAACAAAATATGCTGAACACCTCCTAGTACAAGAATAAACTAGCGAACGCGATGAAAGAGCGGCTGAAAGAGCTGCGAAAACGAAACAGGCTGAGCTAGATTTAGCTGCAAAAACGAAACAGGCTGAGCTAGATTTAGCTGCGAAAACGAAACAAGCTGAGTTAGATTCTGAATTGAAGAAGGCAGAAATAACAGCTCAAAGCAAACGCGAAGAGCTTGAATTACAACTCAAAATTAAACAGCTTGAAACTGAGGCTGCCATAAACAAAGAGTCTAAGAAATCTGAAAGACTGGAAAAAGAAAACCAGTACAAAAAGTATCAAGGTATTGTGAGAAATTATACCTCAGGTGACTGCATTGCAGCGTTCACCCAAAATTTTGAAACTTTAATGGACCATTATCAAGTTCCAGTTTCTGAATGGAACATTATTTATATGAGGAGTTTGTCAGGGGAACCTCTGAAAGTCATAGAGACTATCCCCAAAGACCTCAGAAAAGATTACCACTATCTAAAATTGAAAATTATGGCTCATTTTATGCTAGATGAGGCAGGATACAGAGAACAGTTCAGCAAACTGAGTCCTAAATCTACTCAGACGTTCTCTGACTATGTCTCTGTAGTCCGAGACGTATTTACAAAATGGAGTTCAGCAGCCAAAGTAAATAAGAACTATGATAAGTTAGAAGATCTCATTATCAGGGATAAAATCATCACATCCCTTCCACCAGCATTTTCAAAATTTTTGCTAGAGAATGAATGTACGAGTGTAGAAGAGATGGAGAGACGTGGGTCGGCTTACTACTCAGCCAATAAACATTGTTTTGCTAGTGAAGCTACTGATACAAGCTTCGTAGCAGCTGCAAACTATAACAAACCTCGATCAGAAACCT
Organism: Cepaea nemoralis; assembly: GCA_014155875.1. NCBI lineage: Eukaryota > Metazoa > Mollusca > Gastropoda > Stylommatophora > Helicidae > Cepaea > Cepaea nemoralis. The sequence goes on along the minus strand of JACEFZ010027622.1, from coordinate 103,388 downwards.
ACAATAGGCAAAGAACTTATAAGCCTACTTCTGAGAAATACAATAATTGTAGATATTTTAACACGTCACACCACCAAGGTGAAATGTGCGATAAGAACCCAGCATATCTTACATACTTACAAAACTACATAAATAGTCAGGATAAGGAACGTAAATCCTTTAAAAAGGTACGAAAATGCTTCCTCTGTAAAGCGTATGGCCATTGGCGTCATGATTGTAAAGGAAGGCAAATGACCAAGAAAGCAAATGCCGCCTTATTTGACAGTTCATCATCAGATGAAGAACATTCAGAAAAACTCCCTGTGAACTCAGCACAGGCTTTTGACATGTTTAATTCACATAAATGTACAGTTTGTAATACCTTTTATGAAGATGGCATTTTAACATGCGGCCATTCCATTCCTATTGCCAATGAAGAAGCTAATTTGGTAATAGATTCCAAAGGCAGAATAAACATCCATCAGGGATATGTGAATGGCAAGCCTGCTACAGTCCTTCGGGACACCGGAAGTACTCTGATAGGTTTAAAGAGACAGTTCATAATGCCTACAGACTATACAGGCAGGCACGTAACATTCAGAACATTCTCTGGAAATATTGAAAAGTACCCATTAGCATGGGCATATATTCAAACACCTTTCCTCACTGGGAAAGTAAAATGCGCTGCATTAACTAACCCTGTGTGTGATATTATCATTGGTAATTTACCAGAGGTGAATGATATGCCTCATGATATTACATCTGTTTGTATTGATGATAATACAACATCATCACCATCACATGTCATCATTGAAAGTATAGTATCACCAGATGAATGTATGGTAGCTAATGGAGCACTAACACTTCATGAATCCATTGACCAAAATGTTTCATTACCATCTGATATCATTGAATGTGTGAACGCAGTAACCAGATCTACTGTGAGAGTGCAAGATGAAATTAATCAAACTGAGGCTATAGAAATGTTTAGCCCAGTCATACTACCTCCTAAAACCATGAAGGAGAATTTTGTAGCAGCCCAAAAGGCTGATCCTTCATTATCTAAATATTTTAATCTGATCGGCCAAAAGCCAAAGGTAACCAAAAATGCAAGATGGCATTTTGCTCTAAAGAATGGCATCCTCACCAGATACTATATCAGAGGTGACAGCACCACAGAGCAAACTGTGTTGCCAATTGAATACCGTAAGCAAGCCTTACATATTGCCCATGATATACCTCTTGCAGGGCATATGGCATACTCTAAGACCAGATCAAGAATATTAACACAGTTTTATTGGCCAAGATTCTGCAATGACATTAAGAAATATTGTAGAAGTTGTGAAATCTGCCAAAAACTAGTGGAAAAAGGTAAAAACCCACAGGCCAAATTACAAATTACCGACTTAGCCAGTCGACCTTTTGAGAAAATATCTGTCGACATAGTGGGCCCCCTGAATCAAGTAACATCCAGAGGGAATAGGTTCATCATTACCACCATTGATTTATGTAGCCGCTGGCCGGAAGCGATTCCGTTAAAGAACATAACTGCCAATGATATTATGGAAGTTTTCTTCCATATATTTTCATGAATAGGATTTCCAGACACTATCCTATCAGATAGGGGAAGTCAATTTATTGCTGCATCTACTCAAGCTTTCACCATATTGTTAGGGGTGAAACAATGTTTCAATTCTCCATACCATACTCACTCAACGGGAATCATCGAAAAGTTTAACGGTGATTTGAAGCATATGCTTGCTAAAGTCACGCAAGAACATCCCAAAAACTGGGACATATATTTGCCCGCTATACTTTTTGCTTATCGCGAGGTCCCAAATTCTAGTACTGGATTCTCTCCTTTTGAACTTATCTATGGTGCCAAACCACTGGGCCCATTGAGTATCTACCTTCAATGTTAATTGAAGCCACCCCTGTACTTAAACCCATATCATCATACGTGTATGTTACATCATTGCGCGAAAGAATCATCAAATCTTGTACTATTGCAAAAGAATCACTAAAACTATCTGGTGCTACATATAGACAATATGCAGACAAAGGTAACAGTACAATAACGTTGACACCTGGACAGGACGTACTTCTTCTCTTACCTAGTGACCGACACTTATTGACTGACTCTTGGCACGGGACCATTTAAAGTTATAAGACAGATTTCAAATGTGGACTATGAGATTCAAATAAAAGACAAACATAAAATATTCCACATCAATATGCTAAGACCATACTACAACAGAGACAACGAACAAGACGATACAACAGATTGTACAGTGATAATAGACCACGAAGATGACGAAGATAGTGACGAAATTCCAACACCTGCATTAGACACGACAAACTGCTTGAAAGAAATCAAAATAAACCCAAACTTAACTCAAGCAGAAACAGACAGTTGCAAACATCTCATACAACAATACAACACCATCTTCTCCAACAACCCAGGACAAACAGAATTAGTACAACACCACATCACGCTCACTTCAAACACACCAATAAAATGCAGACCTTACACCATTCCATTACATTACAAAGAAAACTTACATCAAGAGATCATTAGCTTAGAGAAAAACAACATCATTAGACGATCCCAATCACATTTTTCATCTCCAATGGTCATGGTACGCAAAAAAGGACAACACGATAAGTCTCTGTGTCGACTATAAAAAAATTAATAAAATAACTCTTCTAGATCTGGAACCAATGACCAACTGCGAGGACCTACTGACAGAACTGACAGACTCTAGGTACTTCACGAAGTTAGATATGACGAAAGGTTACTGGCAGATAACGGTAGACGAACAGAGCAGACATCTGACAGCTTTTGCCACACCTTGGGGACTGTACGAATGGTGCAAATTACCATTTGGGCTAGTCAATGCCCCAGCGACGTTCGTACGTATGACACGACTACTACTTGTGGACATAACAAACATTATCTGTTACATGGACGACATTTGTGTTCACACAAAGACGATGACAGACCACATAAAGAAATTACAGCAGACATTTGAACGGATTAGACAGCACGGACTGACTGTGAAGCCGACAAAAGTAGACATAGCCTATCAGGAAATCTCCTTCTTGGGTTATAGAATATCTAATGGCTTTGTCACGACAGACGATAACATCGTGTCCAAAATACTGAAACTCTCACTTCCGACTACCAAGAAACAAGTCAGAAGTGTATTAGGACTATTAAATTATTATAGGCAGTTCATACCAGATTTTGCTGAACTGACAGAAAAATTTACTAACCTACTAACAAAACACCAACCTGAAAAGATTGTAAACAACGAATGCCTAAAATTTGCATTCCAGAAAGTGTTATCTTATTTTTCTGAGAATAGTTTAAAGAATCCCATTCTCAAATTGCCAAATTTACATATTCCTTTCAGATTACGCACAGTCGCGAGCTCCGTGGCGATTGGGGCTGTTCTATTACAGGAATATGACAACATTCTATATCCTGTATACTACGTCTCTAGAAAATTGAAACCAAGAGAACGCTCTTGGTCCACACCTCAGTTAGAAGCTCTTGCTCTAGTGGTGGGTATAACTAAATTGTCCAGATTCCTCCTAGGACGACATTTCATCGTAGAGTCGGACAATAGTCCATTAAAATTTATTACCTCAGGGGTCCCAACAAACCAGATGATAGCGCGCTGGTCTCTTTTGCTTCAAGATTACAGCTTTGAAGTTCGACATATCGCTGGCACAACCAACACGATTGCTGTTCTTTTGTCCTGTTGTCCGAACGACCCAGTAAGCACTAATGTCTGAGTGCAGCGTGTTAGGAAACACTCAGACCAACACAGCCATCAGTGAATTTGTTTTTTCAGAAAAGCTGTGTACATCGATGATGTGATGTGATAGGGTTCATTCCCACTGTAAATATTGTTTCTTATTTTATTATTAGTGTAGTAATCGTCTGGAATAATTGTGTAGTGTGTGGTAGAAAGCGAACAATATTAATTGTATATATTATGAAACAAGAACAGTGCCACATGCGCTTTCAACTTACCTGAAGCGAACTATTCAAGTTATCATTGGTATCTGCGAGTGGATCATATCCAGTGACATTTTAATCCGAGAACGAAAGTGTGAACTGAACTTTGACATTTACACCACTGCAGTTAATCAGAATCCAGAAGTTTTCCAGCGAAACAACGAACACATGAACTATCAGAACATTTCGCATTGCTACACCAGAGCGGAACAAGTGTGTGATAGAGTGTTAACAACACCAGCTGTTCGTGTGTACTTCCGGATGATTTGTAAATTTAGCTAAAAGTAGCAGATGATAAACAAAAATCTTAAAAATGTATGACGCTTCTAAAATAATTATGAAACACCAATTTCGAATACACGAATTGTGTATTAACATTTTTCGACTAATGTAATCTTAGAATCATATCTTGATTAACTTATTCACACTACCGACATGTTTTCGCTAGTGTGGAAAAGCATCAAGCTATGACGCTGAGAAATAGAATAATAGTTGTAATAATTTAGATTTGAAATCTTTTGAAATTATGTCCCTTTCATTTTTGTTGTTATTACTTTATTACACTAAGGGCGGTAAATGGAAATGTATTCAAAGATGTGTTGTATAAAAATAGCCATTGTGTTGCCAGATTGTCAACACTCCAAATGGTCATCAGCTAGGTATGGTATAGGGTTACCGTAGTTGTAGACCAACGGAAGAACTCCCGGCCAAATGAGGTCGGAACTCGAGCGTTGAATACGGCTTATAAAAAGTCGTATTACCGTCTTACCTGATGTTTTTTGTTGCAAAAAGCATATTCAGTTTTTTTTAGAGGTTGCGAGGTAGTTGCATTGTTGCTGATGCTACCGATCTGACTGGGTCAACATTGCAACTCAGGTGATCATCCATCGAGAGGATGAATCTTGGAAAGTGGTGAAGATTGAACACCGCATGACTTAACATACAACTTGCATTGCTTATGTATTTCTATGCCAATGTACATGACAACAGAAAGGTCGATTCTGACATGGAAAATATAAACCCTATGTCTAGGTAGATTATGCATGAAATATAAAATCTTTCATGAATAAGCCCCGGGGGAGCGTGTCAGAATCTCTATATCTCCAACCGAGATGCAGGAACATCGTTACGCCCGCCAGGCGAATAGTCTCCAGCCGGGAAGCAGTAACATCGTTACGGCCGCCAGGCGAGTACCAGTTACCTGCCCACAGGTTGCGGGCTGACACGCTCGTCAGCGGTCAGGCAAGGACAAAGCAGGACGCACGCAGTCCTCGTGAAGCCAGTCCACAGGGCAAGCACTGTGTGAGGAAACCGGCAGACTGCTTGGGGACTCGGACAAGACAAGACGTGTGGGTTGAGAAAGGCTTCGTATCGTTTCTGTGCCCGAAAGTCGAGTGCTTGTATATCTTGTGAGATAGACTGTGATTCTGTAGGTTTTGTCTGAAAGTGTACTGATGTATTGTATATGTATAGTAATGATCATCACATGCCAACCTAGAGTGTCTTGCATGTGAATTGTGAATAAATCCATTGAACTTAGTGTCATTGTGTGTCAAGTCCAATCATTTTGTACTTGTACTTGTCTCACATATGTTAGGTACAACGAGCCAGGTTTAAGACCCTGACAGTATTGGGTGTTTCGTTCGTCATTGGCCACTCTTCACGCAACCAGGGACGGACAGTCTGCTGACGACATCCACTCAGCACGCTTTCGCGTCGGCCTTCCACGCAATGGATTCGCTAGCCAAGCGTTCAATTCCGTGTTAATGAGACGTTTTTCCACCTTAGTTTGCATGTGACATCCGATATGCAGCTTTGTGTAAAGATTTTCACATTTCACATCGGCAAAACTTCAGCAATCTCTTCCATACTTTCTTCAATTCTGCCACCAAAAGGTCTGCTATATACCTTCTGTACTTCGACGGCCAAATCAATATGAGCAACAAATAAAGATGGCCTGATTAATAAAATTTAAAAAACAAATGGTATGAACAGTTTTTCTACTTGCTATCACAACTTGTCGACTTGCCTTAAAATCTTGTCCAATTGCCCTAATGAAAGGTCCACACACTTTCGCATGTTGTCGACCTACTCTAACAGCTAACCAACGGTTCACTCACTATCACAACTTGTCGACCTCTCTTCGCAGTCTGCCCACACGCGGTCACATCTTGCTCACTCCCGCTCACAACTTGCCCACTTGATCTTACAAATTGTCCAACTTACTCGGACAAATTGTCGACCTGCCCACACATCTGGCCCACAAACTCCCACAACTTGTCGACTTGTCATCACAGCTTGCACACTTACGCTCACAACTTGCTCCACGTGCTCTCACAAATATGTACCCTTGTGATATCATGTCTTCCTAATTTAATTTAAAAGTGTTCATCACCTCACACTGAAGTGCTCCTCACACCATACAGAAGTGGTCCCCATGTCTTACAAATGTGTCCTTTTGTGGTTAATATATGTCTCACAAATCTGTCACTTTTTGGTTAAATTCATATCTCCATCAGTTTTGGTAAGTTCATTTCTTCATTATCAGTTTTTGAAAGTTCATGTTTTCGTCAGCAGTTTTGGTAAGTTCATGTCTTCGTCAACTGTTTGTGTAAGCTAATATCTTGTCAACATTTTTTGTAAGTTCATTTCTTCGTCAGCATATTTCGTAATTTCAGTGTTTCGTCATTGATCAGCTTTTCGTAAGTTCATGCTTCCTTCAGATTTGTAAGTTCACAGTTTCGTTAGTTTTTGTAAGTTCATGTCTGTTTCAACAGTTTTGGTAAGGTCATATCTTCATGATGTATAAGCATAAGTGTTATTTTTTTACATTTGAGCTCGATTTCTCTATTTATTCTGCCATTGTCGGTCAGTATACTTCTTAGATATTTAAAAGTATTTAGCTTGTTTCTCTGTAAATAGAATATCAAACCAAGTATTTTTTTTCTCCACTATACTTTACATCATTGTTCAATTTTACTCAGCAGCAGATTTTGTAAGCCAGTGCCTTAATCGACAATATTTGGAAGTAATCTTCGTCAGCAGTGTTTGAAAGTTCATGTCTTCGTCAGTTTTGGTAAGTACACGTCTTTAGCAGTTCATGCTTTCTTCGTTTAATTGTTACGTCATTGTTCAGTTTTTGTGAGTTCATGTCTTCGTCAGTTCATATTTTATTTTTCGTTATTGTTCAGTTTTCTTTTTATTTTCACACTTCACATCGTTAAAACTTTAATCGGCCCTTCCATACTTTCTTAAAGGTCTGTTATCGCTCTTCTGTAGTTTGACCGTCGAATAAAGTCAACTTTGTCACCAATTTTCAGTTTGACTTCCCTAGCTCACTAAAGGTTGAGAGAAATACTCACCCTCAATTGGTGACAAGTAGACCTCCCACAGGAAAGTCTATCCACCGAAGGAAGAGAACATAGAAGTGGTTCGATTAATTGCTTGGATGTAAAATGATACAGGTCCCAGTAGAAATCTAAACTTCTAACAGTTGGGAGATTGAGGAAAGGTAAAGCGAACAGCAGCAACTTTGTTCATAGGCAAAATGGCACAAAATTTCACCATGTCAAGCTATAACATAGATCTAATTAACTAAGTTATATTGGATCCAATTTAATGCCGAAAGTTAAGGTTTATACATAATATTTTTTTTTAGGAATATGCTGTAATATACTTTTAACCCACAAACACACACATATTTTGACATAAAGGACTATACTACAATAATGTACATTTTGAACTACTGCGCGATTACTGCTCATTTCTTTGATATTCTAATCACATAATGTTATTTCGACACCCTGCCGTATTTGATATCGTGGTTTTGATATGCGCTGAAAGGGTTGTATGTCACTTAGCTTTGGCACCCACTCCAATAGGTTCGTCTGTAGTGTGTTTTGAGGTCTCTTTTCTGCTCCTTCTCACTGTCAACGATGAAAGCTCATTACACCCCGGATTGGGTATAACTGGATACTCACGCTTTCCGCGCTGCAGAAAGAGACCAAGACAAATGGAATAAAATCCCGGTGCACGAAGTCGGCCCTGTCGATTTTTAGGCGACATTGTTTAAGCCACTTGATAATAGTTTGATTGAAATATTGCCCAACGATCTTCACACACTACTAAACAGTTCATTAAGTGAGAATAGTATGTTGGTTTGCAGTTTTAGATTATTATTGTATAAATGTGAATCCCACGAGTTACTTGACTGATGTGCCACAGGATAATACAAAATGTATTTCGTGTTTTTTACGATGGTGGTTGATGCGGTGTTTAGACAAGTGTAGATTCTAGCTGTCGTTGATTTCACAACAACCTGTAGAGAAAGTATGACAAACACCATCGTGCGAGTGGTGGTTAGAGAGGTAGATGGCCTATCCATCTTGCCTGGTGGTGCATTTAACAAGCTCATATCATTTATTATACATATAACTTGTCCCTAATTTCAATACCAAGTTGACTTGTCACAGAAAAACAAAGAACTAGACATCAATTCTCATCTAGAAGAACTGATGCTCCTACATAGCCATCTCAGAATTATTCACGGGGAATACAGCCTGGCTGTGAACAACATTGCCCAAGATTTTCGTATTTAGAGTGCCTAGTATTAACGGAAATATTCCCAACTGAGAATATTAATATAATAGGCTAGTAACTACATTCACTTCAAGATGAGGGATACTATAGTGAAGTCGAGTTACTATGGCCCACTTTGAATTTGAATGACCTTGCTACACGTGGCGTGGTTACTGGCAAGGTTTAAAGTTACGATATTATTCTAAATGAGATTAGATTATCAATCATTCGTACTAAATAAACATTTAGTCCATACACAACATTTTTATTATAATGCTATGCGTTATAAAATAATACTAATTATTATGCAGTTTGATTATCCCATCCCTGGGATAATTTTAACAATCGTGGTAGGTTATCCCTGGTTGCTTTATGATAATTCTAATTCCAGTCGGCTCTCTAGTTTCCGATACACACAATGGCCTGACTATTCTATATGGGTTCCTTCCTCTGGCAGACTGCTAAGCCTTTACTTAGTTCGCTTCCATCAATTTCCTCTGTCTCTTGTTTTGGCAAGAGAATAACTGCTGCATCACGCTACTCGCGTGGGCATATTTTTCTTAACAAACACCTCGAGACATCATGTAAAACAAATATGTACATTATAATTATGGTTTTTAACTTATCAAGTTCTGAATCTGTCTTTCTCAAAACTATTTTCGGGGTCTGTCTAACGTTAATAAAATGTGGTGATGATATTGCCGCTATGCGCTACACACAAGCAAATTTGCAAAATGTCCTAAAGTTTGAGCAATATAAAATGACACAAATTAGTGCAGCTTTACATAACAGAATTACGAAAGCAATGAAGAGAAAATGGGAATTGGAAAAAATGATCAATCTTACCTCACAAGTCCGATATGTGTGAAAGAACTTGTAGGATGAAAAATTTCAAGACGAGTGAGGGGAGGAAGTAGGAGGAGATTATCGGAGAAGAAAGAAGAAGAACCAGGAGGGAAAAGTAGGATGAAGAAGGAGTTGTAAGGAGGATGATGACAATGAGGAGGAAAGAGGAATGAGGAAGAAAAAGGGGTAAACGGTAGGAAGGGGGAGGGGAGGAAGACGGAAGAAAGTTGAGGAGGAGGCAGACGGAGGAGGAAGAAGAAGCAGGAGTAGGAGGCAGTAGAAGTAAGTATAAGGAAGAGGAGGGTTGAGGAGGTGGAAGATGATAAAGAGGAAGAAAAATGAGGAAGAAAATGGAGGTAGGTGGAGGAGGAGGAACCAGAAGAAGGAAGAGGAAAACTGTAACCCTTACACTCCATCAGGGGTATGATGATTGTGTTTATGACACTAAACCCAATAAAGATAATAACACCTGCCATTTTACAGTGAACACTTTAACAAAAGCTTAAGGAAAAGACGCTAGCGATTAGATGATAGCAGCCGCATCAAAAACGTCATTATGCACTGCGCGGAACCCGATACCACACGTCAAGGCCTTCACCAGAATATACTTATCCCCATATAAACAGCCAGACTGATAATCAACATTAGCAACACGAGTTTTCTCCCATTAACGAGAAAAACCAAACTATTTCTTCTCTTTAGTAACGAAAACCGGAAGTGATTATCAACATTAAGGCGGAGAATTTGAAAATTGTGGTGTTAGCACTTGCCATTTTCCGACATTTTCCCCCTGACGTTGCAAGGCTTGTGTAAAAATAAAAAGTGGTATCCGTTCCACATTTTCCGCCCGTATCGTACCTACCTTACTACTGTTATATCTCTTTATAAAGTATGTATGGAGAGTGTGTTATATATCTGTTATATATCTGTATACAGTAAGTATGGGGGGTATGTTACATATCTGTTATGTCTCTGTATATAGAAGTATGGAAGGTTTGTTACTTACATGGTGTGTCTCTGTACACAATAAGTATGGAGTGTATATTACTTATCTATTATGTCTCTGTATACAGTAAGTGTAGATGATATGTTATATACCTGTTATGTTATTGTATATAATAAGTATAGAGAGTATGTTACATATTGTTTATGACCCTGTATACATTAAGTACGAAAAGTAAACGACCCTTATAAACGCCTTACGATGCATCGACCATATTGTGCTAAACCATTTGTTCTCAAACATTCTTGGCCCATGCACGACTCCTTCACCCATCCCCCCCCCCACCCCTCCTCCTGGTATTTCCACACAAAAGTCCCCCTGCCCCTACACAGTATATGTACAACTGGAAGCTACATTTAATAATAAAAATTAGAACAAGTCTAGATGTCTACATAAAATGTCATTTGCGGGAGTACTTATGTTATACAATTAATTTCGTAAGGGCGAGAAGTACATAACCGTAAAATATGGAGGGAAAAACAATATCAAGTAATCGGTTCTTGTATTAACGCAATCTTGAAATAACCTTAATCTCTCCCCCCCCCCCCCACCCAGAAACCCTAAAATCTCCCCCCCCCTTTTTTTTTCTCCTGGGGGGGGGGGGGGGGGGGGGGATTCCAACCGGTTGAGAACCACTGTGCGAGACTCATGTGTAGATCGGCACTCGACAAGCCAGTCATACGATTAATGTCACACCGACTGCCTTGACTCCGCCCTGATTTTTATCGAACACATAGCCACCGAGCCGCAGGCGGGCGTCTGTTGTAGACAGTGAGGCACTCGAAATATTACAATATTGGTCCTACATTTATTACACACTATTAAGAGTGGCTCTATTACTGAGACTCTACGTATGTACTTAATGTCCAGTAAATGGTTTTCAAACAATTGCAATTGTTGCGCTCGTTCGCTTTTGAACCCCAGCATAGGTCACTTGCGTGCTACTACTAGTTGTAGTTGTTATTACTACTAGTGAGTGCACTGGACTGGTGTTTGTGTGTGGATTAGCTTTTCCCATGGTTCCAAATTGCTGATATAGCAGCCGGGGGAGCAGAGTTGGGGTGAGCGTCCAACCTTACAAAATATCCCAATGGCTCGTGCGTTTATCACCTCTGGCAGCAAAAGTCCAACTCCTGGCCTTCATGTGGCGGAACTGTGTTAACTAACAGGAGGAGGGGCGACGGCGAGTCTCTGGAGCTGTAAAACCAGATTGCTCTAGATATGCATGTACATACATACATCTATAACTAAACTCCAGAAAGACCAGTCTACTCCACAGGAAAGATGCTGAAGACATAGGCAACCAGTTGAGAGGCGCACCACAGAGGTCAGGATACCACGCAAGCACGCCATGGAATAGGTCGATTACTGCAAAACGTTATGGTGCTCGCCCTACTATGGACACCCAGGCAAGCGCAGAACCAGACAGTATGCCGCTAAAGGGTCAAAGCAAAACGACTAGATGTCCTTCTCAAATGTCCTTTGGCGTAAGGCGACCTGAGAATAAAGCGTCTGGCCATACCAAACAAAGACCGAAAATAATGCACTGGAATGCGGAAGGAGTCAGGAATAACGTACAGAGCTGAAAAACATCTTGAATGAAGACGAAGTAAGTATATGCTGCTTGCAAGAAACTTACCTAAGAGAAAACATGGCCTTAAAGTCAGAGGCTACCAGTGCTACCAATATGGCCGAAAAGACAGGTGAAAGGATGGAATACTGACCCTTGTTTAGAAAGACGTCACTGCTTACCACATTGAAGATTACATGGAAGTCGCCGAGTGTAGGACTTAAGACGAAAAATGCAGATCTACATCTGATCAATTAACAGTGTCCAAGTGACCTCCTATAGGCACCGGACACATCACCATTACAAGAAAAACAACGATTGTGTATGGCGACTTCAACGCCACTTGAAGGATCAGACGGACCAGAGAGGAGAGAGACTGAAAGACTGAGAATACATTCATCTTGATTAACCACATACTGTCTGACCAACATACTTTCTACTCGAGATCATGGCGCATTCTAACTATCTCTGATCTGACTTTTCATTCACCTGACCTGGAGTGCAACATGACACTAATTGTTGAGAAACATTTTGGTGGCAGTGACCATCGACCAGACTTTATATCTGTAGAAAATGAGCTTGTAAGTGAAAGCAGCACTGTCATGTGGCAGAAATGAGTTAATTAGTTTGTTCAAACATAAACTAATAATAGAAATAGAAGAATATAAGTTAAGCACCAACAGTAACTATAAAACGCACCACGATAGAAATACGTCTTAGATTTGCGTCGTTTAACAACCAAGACGACGCAACGGTACTTCAGCACGAGACACCGACACTAAAGCCACGAATATTCTACACTCTCAAGTTAGGACCTTTAGTACCAGACTCAGACACGATATCATTAGCCTACAACATGACACTTATCGAGTTAATCAAGCGGCACATGGACATTAAGGCTATGAGTGCCGGATTCTAATCAAATGAAGGTTATGCAGTAAAACCTGGAGACCAATCGCCAGGGGCATTCATCAAAAGAACACGTCATACACTATAGACACCCACACTCACATGGGACGGTTGCAAGTGGGACAGATGGAAGTATTGTAACAGTGTCTGCAGCGGGAGTATGTGCATTGGTAGATCAGTAGCTAACGTTTCCTCGTGGTTTGTTCTGATGCTCGGCGATCGAGTGGATGTCAGATGAAAGGGTCCGTATGGCTGAGGAGCGGCTCGCCGTGGCATGCTTGTGGCCGTGATATCAATGCAGCACTGCAAATAAAGCGTTTTATGTTTGGTCCTTCGTCAGTCAGAGTATTGTTATATATAGGGAGTGGAGACGTCTGGTCAAGAGTCCTGTTATATATATACATGGAGTGGAGACGTCTGGTCAAGAGTCCTGTTATATATATATATATATATATATATATATATATATATATATATATATATATATATATATATATATATATATATATATATATATCTATATATATAAAACAGAGTGTATGTTTGTTTGTTTGTGGGTTTGTGGATTTGGATGCGTTCGATAACGGTACATCCGATTGAGATGAAATTTTCTACACGTCTTCCTTTCATTCCTGTGCAACCGACTATAATAATTTCTTAATGTAAAATCTTCTACTTATTTAATAACATTTACTTTTCCATTTTCATTATATAATGTCTATATAGCAGGGGGACTTCACTCTAGAAAAGTTATTTCAAGGGGCATAACTTTTAATAACATTTCTATATACTTTATAGTCATATTGTTGGACTTACCTGCACTATTGTTAAACTCTTTGTCTATAGTTATTTTTAGGCATATGAGTTATATTAAATAATGATATAATCTTTAAGGTATTTTTAAAGTTTGCATAAAAATAATGCATTATGCATAACATTTTAACCCATCTTTTTCTGCTTACAAAACTTATCAACTGTCATGTCGGTGATTAAAAACAGTTTTCATTAAAAATAATGAATGGTGTGTGGAAGGACATTCTTTTAAGTTACTGTGCGCCAGGAGCTGGGCGAAACCACGCCGGGTCAGATAGATAGACAGATAGTCGGGAACGGAAGCTTATTTGACTACTTATATGAATGAATTAAATGACATGCTCCCCACCAGGGACTGGGTGAAGCCAGGGCCGGGACAGACAGACAGACAGATAGACAGACAAACAGATAGTCGGGAACGGGAGAGCTTATATGACTACGTATATGAATAAAATGAGATGCTCCCCACCAGGGACTGGGTGAAGCCGGGTCAGACAGACAGACAGACAGATAGTCGGGAACGGGAGAGCTTATATGACTACTTATATTAATTAAATGAGATGCTCCCCACCAGGGACTGGGTGAAGCCGGGCCGGGTCAGCCAGACAGACAGACAGACAAACAAGCAGACAGACAGACTGATAGATAGATAGATCCCCTCCAGGGCCTGGGCGAAGCCGGGCCGGGTCAGCTAGTATATATATATATATATATATATATATATATATATATATATATATATATATATATATATATATATATATATATGGATTGGAGACGTCTGGTCAAGAGTCCTGTTATATATATATATATATATATATATATATATATATATATATATATATATATATATATATGGAGTGGAGACATCTGGTCAAGAGTCCTGTTATATACATGGAGTGGAGACGTCTGGTCAAGAGTCCTGTTATATATATATGTATGGAGTGGAGACGTCTGGTCAAGAGTCCTGTTATATATATATGGAGTGGAGACGTCTGGACAAGAGTCCTGTTATATATATACATGGAGTGGAGTCGTCTGGTCAAGAGTCCTGTTATATATATATATATATATATATATATATATATATATATATATATATATATATATATATATGGATTGGAGACGTCTGGTCAAGAGTCCTGTTATATATACATGGAGTGGAGACGTCTGGACAAGAGTCCTGTTATATATACATGGATTGGAGACGTCTGGTCAACAGTCCTGTTATATATATATGGATTGGAGACGTCTGGTCAAGAGTCCTGTTATATATATATATATATATGGATTGGAGACGTCTGGTAAAGAGTCCTGTTATATATATATGGATTGGAGACGTCTGGTCAAGAGTCCTGTTATATATATATATGGATTGGAGACGTCTGGTCAAGAGTCCTGTTATATATATATATATATATATGGAGTGGAGACGTCTGGTCAAGAGTCCTGTTATATATATGGATTTGAGACGTCTGGCCAAGAGTTGCAGTATAAGGACGTTAGGAACCCCTAGGGTTCGGTTGGAGTGACTGTCGTTCTTTAAGACCATTAATCATCCACCTAGACAGGAATGAAGAGTACAGTACCGCACGTCAACATCCACAACGGGGTGACAGCGGCGGCGTGATAATTGATCCTTGAACATTGAGTAGTGAGAGCGAGCCAGCGAGTGGAGTAAACCCTACTCACAAATGAGCCTCCTCAAATATCATTATCTCACTATTACTAAGTCTAAATTCAGTTATACCTTGCGATGTCTGTGTCACAAAATACAACCTTGCGTTTAACCAGTTGATTATTATAGAGGCTTTCTGATTTAACGGACTATCTGCCAGCGACAACTATTTTACTAACAGAAAAAACAAATCGGATGTTAAACCCCAGGACGGTAAATAGTTGCAGCTGCACGGGGTTACATTGGGTCGACAACAGGGGAACACTCGGTGGTGAGTGAGACAAATCCCGGCATCGCTTTGACAGTTTGTCAACATTTGAATACAGATGGAACCAGTGGGATCATGGTGGCAATCGGATGTCGGCCATCACATGTCGGGCAAAATTAACAGTTGCAGATGTGTAGGGGAAGTGAATGAGCTGAATCATACATCGCTTTGACAGATTATAAACAAGTCGGATTGGAAGCGGAAGTACTCAGCTCGGAAGAAAACAGTCCGTCTGTCAATTCATAGTTTCCGGACGTAAAGAAGATTGGCAGCTTGTTGGGGAAAACTGTTGTTGGGATCATACAGTAACTCGTTAGTTTGTTGGGGGAGTCCAAACAACTGATGACAACTTTGACATTGATGGAGCCAGGGAAAATCGATTCTTGACAATGGATGATATGCCCAAATAACACCTGCAGGACATCAACCATGTCACGTGACCAATTTTAGGTTTTGCAGAAAACCATGATTGGAGAGGACAGTTGAACTCAAACCTTGGATTTTAGTGGACGTGTTTCGGAACTGCGGTTCTGATTGGAAAATGTCTACCGTGTGCGAATTGAGTTAATTTAATTTTACACGTGCCTGTCATGGCAAGAGTGGATGTAATTTGATCTAACTGCAGTGTTGCCTAAGGTAGAACCTATTATAATTAGTTCTAATTAATATAGGCTGTAGCCTTGTTAAAACTAAAGTGTGATGATTAGCACTGTTAGTGGAAAACTAGCTAGAGTAGGGAAGTGATACTTGGCTCTGTTAGTTGAAAATAGATTAGTGAAGTGTGGATAAGCTTTACTAGTTGAGAATTAAGTAATGAGGGATAATTGGGATATTCCCGTAGGTGTCCCTGGTGGGCGGGGTTCCGCATTCTGTTTGTTGATATTTTTTTCTTGTCTTGGCCTGATGATAACATATGTGTTCAGTCATCTGTCCATAACAGAGTAGGTTCATTATATTTTCTGAGCGAGGCCGATGGCCCACCATCATCTAATAGAGATCAGTGACGGGGAGGCTATCACCGGTTATATGATTTATGTTACAGGTTTCCTCTGGTTGGAATGAAGAACACGGAACCCAGGAAAAATCCGATCCCGGATAAAGTTTGGCGCAGGAAGATTGGCCAGCAACTTTACAACAGAGCTTATGCTAGAGGAAGATGATCAACATTGCTCAGTGGAGCTGAATGGTATATGTATCCTACAGGATAAATACCGAATGAGTTTAGGTCATACCAGTTTTAACACACCAGTAGTGATGGATATTCAGTTCACTTATGACTAGAACAAAAAATAAAGGACTCTATTGGAGTATAGACAATAACTGTTTAATAGTGAGAACTAGTGAACATTTATCAAGAGACAAAAAGTCTTGTTCATAGGACAGTGTTCCATGTTTGTTTCACCGCACCGGAATTATGAAGCCGGAGTTTTCTATAAACTATTAGGAACAGTTGCGTTAGGAACAATAATAGTTTTTTCCACGGATTATATATTTACATGGGATTCAGATCTCATGGTCATCAGAGTTCCTGAAGGAGGACAAGTCTGGAGAGAAGGATACGACTTCGGTGAGGTCTAATGTACTGACTCGAATGATGTCGTGTAATCCTTGCCATGATGTGTACACTATGATCCTGAACTTTGAGGGCTGACACATACATTTATGTTATAATACACGACACACATTTTCTTCGCACACACGTCTCATATACGTCACACTTTTCTTTTAATAAATTAATCTTTATTAATTTTTAGAAGCAAGAGTTGTTGAGTATGTTGCGTTGGGGAAGTATGAGAGGGGGCATAGTACGACAGTGAGAGAGTGATAGGAAGGTGTCCACGGGCTGATGGAGTGTGTTGGACGGAAGCTGGTGGATTCTCCAGGATATTGATAAGGGAAAAAAATATTATAATGTGGGTGTTGACTCTCTTCACTCCAGGGACGACACTTTAAAAGGAGGACACGACATTATTGGGGGCTCGATAACGTGATCTTTGGACAGCGGGATCTCTCGTAAACGGAATCTTTGGATAGTGGGATCCTCTGACAACGGGGTCTTTTGACACAGGATCCTTAGTTATAAAACGGTGATATCATATTGGAGAATCCAGCTAGAGTGAATGTGGATAGGGGTTAGGACTAATATCTTACCTGTTCACACTTCACACGTCTGCATAGGTCTGTGGTCCTGATTCTACTCTTGTCACTGAGTGAATGTGCTGTGTGTGGTAATATCTAGATTTGTATTACTTGTTCATATATCTGTATAGTAATTTGCAGTTATATTGTACTCGACCTGCTAGCTTACCTCTCTGTATAATGGCCACCCCTAAACTAACCACGTTAGAATTAAAGGCAAAGGGGGAAGAAATGGGACTGTCGGGTTCTGCTCTAACGGATTACATACAGGAAGTGGAGAGAGAGTATCGTCAAGCAGAAAGGGAAGATCGAAAGGCCGAGTTGGAATTGAGAAGGATGGAGTTGGAACAAGAAGCTAAGAAATTGGAAGCTGAGCAAGCAGCTAAGAAATTGGAAGCTGAGCAAGCAGCTAAGAAATTTGAAGTTGAGCAAGCAGCTAGGAAACTGGAAGCGGAGCAAGAAGCTCAGAAAAGGGAGCACGAGTACCGGATGAGGGAACTCGAGTTGAAGAGTCAATCTAATGGAGAAACTGAGGGAGCAGTTGGAGGTTCCTCCATTCTCGGCTCAATACCAGTAGGTGGACATGGGTACCATGCTATGAAGTTTCCTTTAGCGGTCTACGAGGAGGACAAAGAGAAGATTGACCAGTACCTTCAACGCTTCGAGGCTATGTCAGTTGCTATGGGTCTGGAGCGTAACAAATGGAATCTCAAGCTATCCCAGGGTTTACGCGGGACCGGTTACGAGGTTTATTCTCGCCTGCCACCAGGACAGGAGAACAATTATGACGAGTTAAAGACGGCTCTGCTGAAACGATTCGAGGTTACGTCACATACCTATTGGAAAAAATTTCGAGCAGTGAAACGAGAACCGGGGGAGTTGTTTGCCGCCTACAGTATGCGTCTAAAATCTTATCTCCATAAGTGGATGGATTTGGCTGAGTTCGCACATGACTATGAGAGTCTGGAAGAGCTCATGGTGGTCGACCAGCTGAAGAAGCAAATGTCTAAACCTCCAGGACGTTCCTGGGAGAACAAGGAGCGGAACGTATTGACCTCGTGACAAAATTAGCAGAACGGTTCGTCGAGGTACATGGGGAGGCAGGGGAAAACCTTTCCACCAACACCAAAAGTCAAGAGAAACATGATACGAAGAAAGCCAAAAACTCAGGAACCAAAAAGTGGGAACCTTATGTGCAAAAATCAGAGGATAGTTCAGAGAAGAAGAAGGAGGGAAGCAAGAGCACTTCAAGCTCTACACCAAAACGACCGTGGTCGGAGAAGTGGTGTTCAATTTGTAAGTCACCCTCTCACAATACGAGGGACTGCAAATCGAAGGCTAAGAACCCTCACTTCGCAGCATGTCAAGTGACTTCCAAGGAGGTTGTCACGGAAAATGCCAAGGTCAACAAGGAAGCTCGCCACCAGGAGAGCTCACTCAAGTCCGGCACTAGAAAATCTAGGACAGGGAAATGGTGCAACCAAAGCAAGTCAAATACGCACAATGCTATTGACTGCAGGGGAAAGTCAGGAGACACTCAATTCGTCGTGTGCCCCGGGAAACCTAAGGTGGAGCCCACCGAACAGGTCGAGGCCGAGGAAGAGACTCCAGACCAGGAAAAACCACCTGTAGTGGAATTGGTAGAGGTTAACGGTCGTCAAGTGGAGTGTTTATACGACACAGGACTGGACGGAGAGGCCGTGATTTCTGCGGATCTGGTACATCCAGAACAATTCACAGGTGAAACCATGGAGATACAGCCGGCACAGAAGAGTGCTGTGACCATGAAGTTGCCCATTGCTAATGTGGAGATTCGGTCAAGGTACGTCACCGGCACCATCAAGGCCGCTGTATTGACCGATCCCATTTTTCCAGTAATCCTAGGTTGCCGGTATGTCTTTCTGGGAATGCCCAGGGAGCCAATCCATATGGGAGCAATGCAGACTCGCTCTCAGACGAAAACGGAAGAGGCAGACGCAATTGTGACTAACCCAATGCCGGGGGAGCTACGAACTGCCCAGAGTGAGGATGATACTTTACGTCCTTGCTACAGAAAGCTGCAGAAAAGTGCTGATCCACCAGGACGGGGGCAGTACTACATGAAGAATAGGATACTCTACAGGAGAGCAGGAAGGGGAGACAACCTATACTGTCAGTTGGTCGTCCCGAAAGCTCACCGGTCCCAGATTCTTCATATGGGGCATACCATCTCCTTTAGTGGACACATGGGTATTGCCGCCACCATACAGCGGATTTCCTGCCATTACTATTGGCCGGGAATGACAGATGATGTGCGTCGGTATGTGAAGTCATGCCCTGAGTGCCAGAGGGTGGCACCGAAACACTGGACAGCACCGGTGGTGTTGGGTGAGATGCCCATCATGAACTCTCCTTTCGAGAGGGTAACCATCGATATCGTGGGTCCACTTCCCATGACTAGGAAGAGGAACATGTATATACTCACAATGGTGGATTGCTGTACAATGTGGGGTGAGGCTATACCGTTGACCACGATTGACTCGAAACGAGTGGCGGACGCACTGATGGAGGCCTTTACCAGATTAGGCTTTCCGGATTAAATTCTGACGGACAATGGGTCTCAGTTTTGTGGAAAACTCATGGAGGAGGTATTTAGGGTGTTTCACTCTAACCACATACATACCAGCCCTTACCATCCTCAAGCCAATGGACAAGTAGAGCGTTTCAACGGCACGTTGATGACCATGCTCAGGAAACTAGCGCAGGAAAAACCTGATAGTTGGGATGAATATATCCCAGCAGCACTCTTTGCCTATCGGGAAGTTCCTCATGGCTCAACCGGACTACCACCCGATACGTTGCTGTTTGGTCGTCCAATCAAAGGACCGTTGGAAGCCATGTTGAGGAGTTGGAGTGAAGAGGGGACGTCAGAAGAAGTGATCTCATCCTATAAATACGTGGAGGAACTGAAAGAAAAACTCCACAAGGGATGGACTCTATCAAATCAAAACTTGAAAAAGGCCAGGAAAAGACATGCGGCTTACTACAACCGTAGGTCTAAAGACAGATCTCTAGAGGTGGGAGACAAAGTCTTGTTGCTACTCCCAACGGGAAACAACAAACTGGAGATAGGTTGGCAAGGACCATTTCCCGTGGAAAGGGTAATATCCAGAACCAACTATCAGATCCGGATCCGGGGAAAGTCGAAGGTTTTCCGTATCAATCTCTTGCGGAAATACGAAGAGAGACCCGGAGACAAGGCAGCTCACCTCATGGCAATGGCAGTTGCAGTGGAGACTGAAGTGGGAACCAGCGAGGGCAGGGAATATCCCTTGGTACACCAGGAAACCTATAGGGATGTGCAAGTGAACCCTGATCTGACCTCCCAGGAGAGGGAAAGGATAACCCAGGTTCTCAAGTCTCATAAGGAGATACTGACTGATAAACCAGGACGAAAGAGGTTGGTTGAGTTCGAGATGACTTTGACCACACAGGAGCCTGTTCGCCAAAAGGTTTACCCAGTGCCATTCTCTAAAGAAAAGGCCCTGGAGGAAGAAATACAGAAACTGCTGGAGGATGACGTGATTGCACCATCCACATCCCCATACAATGCAGGGGTAGTTTTGTTACGGAAACCTAGTGGAGAACACCGGTTGTGTATAGACTACCGACTTCTGAACAGTCACACACAATTTCAGATGGAACCTTTGCCGAATCCAACTCAGTTATTCGCTAGGCTCCATAAGGCTCGGTACTTTTCAAAGGTGGATCTGAGTCGGGGGTACTATCAGATACCAGTCAAACCGGAGATTCGACCACTGTTGGCTTTCAGTACAACCAGTGGACACTACGAATTCAAGGTCATGCCCTTTGGACTCAGCAATGCACCTAGTGTGTTTACACGCATGATGAGGACTTTACTTGATCCTTTACAGGATCCGTCCATCATCTCATTCATGGATGATATTCTGATTTCCAGTGACAGCTTGGATGACCACTTACAATCCTTGGAAAGAGTGTTTAATAGACTCAAGGAAGCAGGGCTTACTGCTCGTCCAACCAAGTGCATGATTGGTTACCAGACTCTGGAATTTCTAGGTCACACCATCACTCCAGGACACATTGTCCCAGAAGAGAAGAACCTGGAGAAAATCAGAAATGCACCAAGGCCAAAAACGAAGAAGGATGTGCGATCTTTTCTCTCGTTGTGTGGGTTCTATCACAAATTTATCCCACATTTCACTGAACTGGGAGCTCCGTTGACGGAAACCTTGAAAAAGGGATTCTCGGACCAAATCATTTGGACACCAGAATGTGAGAATGTCTATAGTCAGTTAAAGGAGGCCTTGGTCAGCAAACCTGTATTACAGCTCCCTGACCATTCCGAACCCTTTGTGTTGAGAACAGATGCGAGTGGGATTGGGATTGGGGCAGCTCTGTTACAGGAAGGAAAAGACGATGCTTCGGTTTTGAAACTTGTGGCATACGCAAGCAAGAAACTTCTACAGGCTGAGAGGAATTATTCAACCGTCGAGAGAGAGTGCTTGTCCCCCGTATGGGCAGTGCAACGTCACGACAGTCTGCCATCCACAATTTTGAAGCATATTTGCAGACCCGATATTCAGAAGCTCTAGGTTGTTTTCAATATATACCTTTGTAATTTGACCGAATTGTTTATTATAATGGTGGTTATTGTTATCTGGAGTAGGTGTAGGACGGGTTTTCCTTCTTAAAAGACGGATAGTGGGGTGGAGAGAGGTGGTGGCTGATTGACGGGGTGGTTGTGGAGTGGGTGTAGGATGGATTTTCCTTATATGTGTGTATTCGAGAACTTTGCCCAATGGGTTTCAAACTTCTGGACATAGCAATGTTAAAGAGAGAGCAATGCATGGCTTGACCATTACAAACTAAGTGTAGTTTCGTTTGGGTTCTATAGTGTGTGTGTGTGTGTGTGTGTGTGTGTTACAGATTGTGTGTAAGTCTTATGACGTATACTATATCAGCCGCTTAGCTAATGATATTAATATTACCTCCTCCCAACTGTGTATCTTTCCTCTGAAAGCCATCTGTCTATTACCATGAAATGTTGGTAATGTTGATTGCTCATTGTCCACGTTTCACATCCAGACACAAAGTACAGGTTCTATGTAACAATTCAACACCCTGTTTATTCGTCAGAGGAAATGTTTAAACGTGTCATATGTTGAGTTGTGCCAACCTCTGTCATCAGTAATCTAGTATGATGTTACTAGTTATAACCTTTGAGTAGTCATTACAGCAAAAATGTATGTCTTTGTTTACTTCTCTAGGACGCTTGATTAATGTTCTCAGCAAATACATATACATTTCTATACCCAGGCTTTCTACAAACCCATATTGTTCTCCCCCTATTTCGTATTACGTGTTCTTAGTTTTTGCATGATGCTTTTTAGCGAAATATTCGTGATGTGGGTCATTATACTAATTGTTCGAATTTTATCACAGTCTATGGCTCCTAATTTATTAAGGATTGCAATAAAGATAGATTTACATAATTTAGGATGTATATCTCCAGTGTCACATAATGTGTTCAGCGATCTGGTCACTTCGTCTATTCCATATTCTTCTAAGACATTGATAAATGTTGCATTTCTGCTCACTGTATCAACCACATATCTACTTTAACTATGCAGATTTCACAAGGATGATACTTCCCATATCTTCTACACAGCTGAAAATATGTTCACTGTTTAAGGAAAAGCGAGCTCTATGTACAAACAAAGAACTTATTGATTGGACTTTATTTGATGTCTTTTTATCAGGTCAAAGCATTTAGTGGTAACAATGCTATTTCTTACCTTATGGATTCTAATTCTGTAACTCTTAATACAGTTGATACCTTTACTCAAGTATTTAATTAAAGATACTACCTTATATTACCACAATATAGGAATACAAATGACATCTTTTTAGTGGTCAGTGTGTTTTCCATCGTACAAAAAGCTACTTCAGTAATGGCGATTCTTGTTCAAATCTCTTCAAGGTATATCCTTTCAGAAGTTATGGCTGTTCCAAGATAGATTTACCGAGTCACTTGTTTATGAATATTATCATTTACTTGTATTTTACATTGTAGTACTTCCGTCTTCCTATTGATCACCATAATCTGTGTGTATAATTTTAACAGATCGCGTTCAGCATGAGTCGCGTAGTCAGTCGTTGCAACTCACCTCACACGCCAGAGTTCCGGATTTCGATCCCGGTTCCAGTCAGGGATATGCGCTAATGACGAGCTCAAACGGGAGTGAAACTCGAGTCCAATGCTTCAAATATGACGAGGACAAGGCTTATATTTTATGCCGGAATACGATAAGCGTTGCCAGTAGTGGATTGTGATCAATCTTTAATCCTCAAATCCCGAAACAACCAAATAAATCAATTTCTTAAAATATTTTAAGAAATTAGGCTGGCCAAAATAGGGGAAAATATTGGCAAAATTAAGAAAAAGTATGGCCAAATTAAGAAAGATGTTAGCCAAAGTAAGAAAATATATTACCCAAAATATGAAAAAGTATGGCTAAATTAAGAACAATATTAACCAACATGAGAAAAATGCCGACCAAAGTAAGAAAATATGTTAGCCAAATTAAGAAAAATAGTAATCAAAGTAAGAAAAACTGTCGACAAAAGTTAGAAAATATATTCGCCAAATTAAGAAAAATATTAACCTGAGTGAGAAAAATGTATGCCAAATGAAAAAAAAATATGTCGACTAAAGTAAGAAAGTATTTTAGCCACTTTAAGAAAAATATTAACTAAAGTAAGAAACATGTCGAACAACATTAAAATTTTATTAGCCAAATAAAAATAAATATTAACAAAAGTAAGAAAATATGTTAGCCAAAGTAGGGAAAAATGGCCAATTTAGAAAAAGTGACGGCCAAACTAAGGGATATATATGCCGAAGGAAGAAATATGTCGAACCAGGAAGAAAATATGCTAGCGAAAATTTAAAAAAAAAATAATGTCCAAATTAAGAAAAGTATGTCGAGCAAACTAAGAATTATGTATGCCAAAGGTAGAAATTTATCGACCATAAAAAGAAAATAGGTCTACCAAACTAAAGAAAATGTGTCAGCCAAATTACACAAGATAATGGCCAAACCAAGAAATATGTCGACCAAAGTATTGTGTTACTTTTGTAGCCGCGCTTAAACACCGGGAGATTGTCGCAGGATTCGAATCCACGCTCCTGTCACAGCCCTTGGGGATTCGCTAATTCGACCACCTCGCTTGTCCCCCGTGGGGGTTCGGTTCTCCGGCTCCCTAGACGGCTGAGAGAAGCCTCACATTTTAGATTAGAAACTCGTAGACATTACTACTCACGTTGATTTGTGCCACAGACAGCAGATCACATACTCCAAGACTCCCCAAAATACGACATATCTAGGCCCATCTTTTGGTCTAGGGAGACAAAAGTGGAAAATAAACTCTATGCACAAATGCGTAAACTAAAAAGACAGTTAAATTTATACAAGAGACAACTGCAGATATAGATACATCTCAAGCGAACAAAAGAAGAAGGGGAAGTGTCTTCCAAAATTTTATGTTTGCCGTTTTCAATATGTTTGCCACTCATTTGTGCGTATACTTGAAAATGTTCAGTCGTATAAAGAGCCTTACCTTTTGAAGTTGTTCCGCTTGAAATAGCAAGTCTTTTCTCTGTCTTGCTTTTTCGTCTTCACTGTCGGATATGTTATTGAATAGTACAACTCGGCACAAACATTCTTTAATCAGATTTCTTAATTCTTTATCTTGGTCAAGACACCACTCTTTACAGGTTTTCCCAGGTGTTCCGTCTTCCTCCATCTGTCCAGGAAAGCTATCCCCTCCTGTGATAACAATAATACCGTGATTTGTTAGATAGTTTTCTCCAAAAATCTGCTTCAAGTCAGAAATAGCTTTTCTCTCCTTTTTCAAGTACTTGAAACCAAATTTTAAGACCAGCACAAATGTGTGTATCCCCCCGTTACACATCATCAAGGCTTTAGTCATGTTTTCACATGTTCTTTCCTTGTTTCTTACTGTGTTTAGATCTGTGTCAGTCAAACCTGGTCCGTCAACGACCTTGATATCATATGGTCCATATTCTGCCCAGGCATCTGTCACGACTTTTGTTTCTGAAGTTAAATTTGGGGCTGTTTTGAAAGCTTTTCGCCCGAGTATTGAGTTTCCTGTGGCACTTTTACCATGTCCAGTGTTCCCAATGAGGAGTATGTTAAGGGGAATTCTATCAGTTGTCTGTGCCATCCTGCATATTCGAGTGGATTCCTGGCAGAAAAATTACAAACATGTTGTCAACACAATTATTTAAATATGCACTTTCGATCAATTTTCATTGCACTAACTAATGCGAGCTATTCCAGTCTCATCATCATCATCATCATCATCATCATCATCATCAATCATCATCATCATCATCATCATCATCATCATCATCATCATGTAAGTACAACAAACGGTCCTCTACCACGCTTTCAGATGTTTCGGGAAAATGTTTCTAATTTTTTCACCCAGAATCCCCAATGGGGGCCCAGGTGCACAGCCAGCTCACTCCAAACCCTCCTATCCTCAGCTATGCCATACATATCCCTCGATGTCCTCCTATCCTTATCTTTGCCAATATAGCTCGCTCCAAGTCATCCTCATTTGATTCATTTCTGTCTCTGTTGCTTTTCGTTATTTGTTTGTGGGTCTCCCTCTATTTCCTTTACCGCTTGGATTCCAGAATAAGGCACACACGTCATTGTTTCTTCAACTCTAGATTGCTTGGTATTTGTTTCGTTCTTTCCATGAGCTCCACTTCATGATTCCCTGATATTCGTTTGGTTCTCTCCGTGAGCTCCACTTCATGATTCCCTTATATGTGTCAGTTCTCTCCATGAGCTCCACTCTATGATTCTGTCATACCATGTTAGTTCTTGCACATTGTATAGGCACCAATTAGTGAAGGTTTGTAGTTTATATGTGTAATCTGCTTAATCCACTGATTTAAATGTATAATTGAATATTCACTATTTGGTGTTAACTTTAATTTCTGTTGATATACACACATTTCTTAGTGCTATAAATACTTCTCTTGTCCTTTTTGTTTTTATTTTTATATCTGTATCTGTTTCCCCCATCCGTGTATATATTGCTACCTAAACAGGTGTCTGATTCAGTCTCTTGAAGTGAGGCTTCCCAAGGAAAATCGAGTTTTTATTTGCTTGATTTATTCTCATCATTTTTCTCTATCCCCTAATGAATATTCAACCTAATTGGTGTGACATCAGTTTCTCCTGCGTCAGGTTTCCCGTGTGAGACAGGAGGGTATTGTCATCAGCCAAGTCCAGGTCATCGAGCTGCTTTGTTAGAGATGTGCATTGAATTCCACTTCTGTCAGTGTTTGTTGTTGTCTTCAAAATCCAGCTTTTTAAAAAATTTGCATATCCTTTACAGGACATCGCATTCAACAGCAGCATCTTTCAGCTGTCTGTTGATTTCTTGGCAAGATTACGCTCAGTAGTTTGCCATTGCTTTCTGAGCGGCCGGCTCAGTTATCCCGCAAGACACCAGCGGGGGTCGAACCGCTTCCAGCTCTCGCCCGCTACGAGACTCTGCGTGATAAACGGGATTACGAAGGAAAGTGTTGTAAACCTTCGGCCAGAGAGACCGAAATCCAGCTTACGGACAATAATAATTCAGGAGGTGACAAAAAACATCCTTGTCTCACCTATTATTATCTCAGATATCTCAGTTAGTTTTCCCTATGCTTTACCTTTATTAAGTGAATGGTCTTGTGTAGTATCCCATAATGCCTCAGCAATTTCCACAGTGATTCTCCATCAATGCTATCAAAAGCCTTTTGCGTGGTTCACAAATCCGATATAAAGTGGTGAGTTCAGTTCGAGGTTTTGTTCTATTAGTATGTGCAGTGTGACTAGTCTGTACAGGATCTATAGAGAGTATGCTATATACCCGTTATGTCTCTGTATACAGTAATTATAGACGTTACATACCTGTTGACGAGGGCAGACTGCAAAATAATATTAATAATCTGATTTCAACATGCAGTATATACAATATGAGTATAAATACAGTTAAAACCGAAGTAATGCAAGTTAGCAGCTCTCCTGGTCCACTAAGTATACAGATAAATGGCACAACTCTGAAGTAGTTAAAGAATTCACACATCTTGGAAGAATGATCACAGAAGATGGTAGATTGCACAGAGAAATGGAAATCAGATATCTTCTTCTTCTGCGTTCATCCGGAGTTTTTTTAGGATGTGATTGCGTTGTGCCTGTTTACAGCAGAGCTGCATTCTTGCTCCGTTAGGCCGACACATCCGACTTCTGCGGGCATTTGTTGACCGGGTTAACCTTCCCGGGGGTTTCTTAGGACGTTTGACTCTCATTGTTGTGGAGTTATCGCCCATCCAAGCTGGTCCATATAGAACAGCCAAAGACATCCTGGTCAGCCCTCAAGGGAAGGCAGGGGCAGACCATGGGCATTCCCCGCCATCTAAGGAGGCTTCCATACTTGCAGAGCCGACACACAGCGCTCTGGTACTGGGCTCACCCAAGGAATCGTCACGTCCTGCACATGGCTGCTTAGCCTCACTTCCGTATATTGGGCCTTCCGTTCACCATAGGCTGTTCTTTCGGAAACCAGAAGAATGCATTCTTTCGGAAACCAGAAGAATGCAGTCTACAGATGAGATCC
Source organism: Cepaea nemoralis (assembly GCA_014155875.1). Taxonomy (NCBI): domain Eukaryota; kingdom Metazoa; phylum Mollusca; class Gastropoda; order Stylommatophora; family Helicidae; genus Cepaea; species Cepaea nemoralis. The sequence goes on along the minus strand of JACEFZ010027622.1, from coordinate 74,853 downwards.
ACATAGTAAGCTTTCAATTCGGACTTTCCACGTAATTGATTTGCTATCCAAGCAATATTCCATTTCGTGCCACTAGGACACTTTTCTACCTTTTATGAAACCCACACAGTGAGCTTTTGGTTCGGACTTTCCACGTAATGGATTTGCCATCCAAGCAATATTCCATTTCATGCCTCTGGGACGCCTTTGTAACCGACATACCTGTGGTATGAAGTGCGGCGTCTAAATACTTCTTCATGCACCTTTAAATGTCAACCTGAATGTAGTTAAAGTAAGCTGCAGTCAACTTGAGCTTGTTGATATCTCCATACAGCTTGTCCTCAAATGAAGCAGGTGTGGGCCAAAATATCTTTCTCTGTTCTGCACATATTGGGCACTCCTGCAGCAAATCTTTAGCTGTCATTTTACCAGTTCCACAATTGCATTCATCGGTATCTCCTATCTTTAGTTTATTGAACAAGTGGCATTTGAGCCTGTTATGTCCTGTGCGGAGTCTGAAGATTGCTACTTGTTTAATTCGGTCGAGTTTGTAATATGCGTCATCCTTCTGATGGCCTAGATGCTCTGATTCCCATTTGGTTCAATAAGTGCTTTTTATAAACCTCTTTGCCTCTTTATAGGTTATATCTATTTCAGACTGTGGTAGCCGTCCACCCTCTTTTGCCAGTCTGTCAGCCTCTTCATTTCCAGGTATACTGCAATGTGATGGGATAAACTGTATTACAACTTTTTTGGATTTCTGTCATAGACCATTGAGTGCTGCTCTTAGTTCAGCTGGTTCTGTGCTGTTTTTTCTCTTCAGTATTGAGACAGCTGACTTTGCATCTGTGAAGATAGCTATTTGCTGCTCTTTATTTTCCTCCATCAAGAGCATTTCTGCTGCAGTTTTCAAAGCCTCTACCTCTGCTTTCAAGTTAATTGAAAATTTTCCAGTTGCCACTGACTGTGTTTTATTCACTCCATTTTTTAAATTTAGGAGAATTCCTCCTCCTCCATTTTCTATAGAATTTTTGGCTGATCCATCTGTATATGCATGGGTCCAATTGTTGCTTGGGTAATGTTCTTTTATGTAGTTTAGGGTTATTTTTCTTCTTTCGGTTTCATTCTGAGTGTTCTTTTTGTTCAATACCAGGAATGTTTTCTATTATTTCAGGCAGTTGCTGTTGTCTCCAAGCTGGGAACTTGTGTGCATTGTAAATGGGTTTAACTGTTGATATGCTTAAGTATAAGATCTGCCCTAATCATTTGTTTTGCAGTTTCTACAAAGTTTCCACGCTTCAGTCTTCCCTTTCCAAAACCATTAAACCTGTTATACATAGGGTGGTCTGTCAATCTTCTAAATTTTTCTGCTTGTTGCTAGGCTCTGCTATCTCTTCTATCCTGCATTGGTTGTAAACAAGTGATCTTTTCTAGTTCATTAATAGGCGTTATCTTCAGGCTTCCAGTAATGATTCGCATTCCTTTATTTTGGACTCTACTTATTTTGTTAAAGTTTGACTTATCTGCTGTTGCTCAAGCTGCAATGCCATATTCCAGTACTGGCCTCACCCGTCCAGTATATAACTTCTTAAGAAAATCAGATATAAAAAAGCAAGTGCACTTACATATCAACTATCACACTTACTGAAACACCCATATATACCCATCTCCATAAAACGACAGATAATAAACAGCATATTCACACAAACCCTATGCTAACAGTCGTAAACTTGGACTTTATCCAAATCACACTTTCGCAAAATCAACACCTGCAAGATGAGATGCCTGAGGAGAGCTGCCAACTTAATATTTCGAGACCGAGTAAGAAATTATGTTATGAGATAGACAATGGAGTCAACACCTAGAGAAGTGGTTCTCAACCTGTTTTGGCCTGTTCCCCCATTCACCATATTTTCAGAACGTCATTCCACCCTTTCGTATATCTCCTACTTAAAAATTTAGCCCGTGCCCCTCTTCACCATGTTTTCAGAACGTCATTCCCCCTTTCGTATTTCCTACCAAAACATCCCGCCCACCCCTACACAGTATACGTAATAATGGAAGCTAAATTTAATAGCACATACTAAAACAAGTCTACACGTCCACATAAAACATGATTTGTGGGTCTACTTACTTAATAAAATGAACTTTAGAAGGGCGAGACGTACAGAAGGGAAAAACAATATCAAGTAATAGGTTATTGTATTAACGCGACCTTGAAATAATCTTAATTCTCCCCTGGAAACCATAAAAACCCCCCCCCCCCCAATCTGTGTAAATGACAGCATCACCGTCTAACGATTTTTCGAAGATCAACGCTTGTACGTCCGCCTCCACAGCAGCCGGATTTTCTTGTCTGCATTTTCTGTCTATTTGGATGCAAACTGAAAAGGACGTACAGAACTCTATTGGCACTTGTACCCACTCCTAGCCAGGTTCTAAGTCCTCCAGTGAACACATCTGTTAAAGTATGTCTTCCGCTTGACCCATCCACGACTTTCCTCTGTTTAACCTGTTGCTCTTTACTTTCTTCATTTCAATATAGCAGTGGATGTTGTGTGTTTGCATTGACTCTGAGGTAGGCAGGTGCTCTGCAAATTTCTATTCTGTGTCCAGTGGTTTGAAAATCAAGAAGATAGCTCATCGCCCTGCATGCTGTATCTCGTGTACATCCAAGAATAATACGCATAGCTTCTTTCTGTATCCTTTCCATCCTTTCTATCTGCTTACGGCTGAGAGTCAGGATCGCAAATGGCGCCGCCATCACCCGCATCGCAGCCAAACCCCGCTTGGCCTTTGTTATCACCTGGTCTATGTGCTCATTATAAGCAAGGCTTCGATCAAACCGTATCCCCAGGATAATTCATTGCCTGCGTTCTTTCCACAGTCTTTGAACACAGATTTACAGTTGGAGTGTTGACAATATGGTTAATCAAAGAGAACCATGTCACTGTTGCCTTTGTTGGGTTGACCATTGCCCCAGATTACACGCACGAAGTGTTCATGGAAGTGAGTTAGATTTGTATTTCCACCGCAACCTGATCTCTATCTTTACCCTGACGATACACTAAAATATCGTCGGCATATGACAATGTCCTCCCTGGTCCAGTGATCTGCTCGCTGGTGATCCTCACTGTGTAGGCGTTGAAAAACACCGGAGATAATGGTGATCACTGTGGCAGGCTCGGATTTATTTTTGTTTGTTCAGAAGTCCAATTGACACATCTAAAAACTACTTTCCGTTGGAAGAGGGCTGCAGCGATCCACCTAAGGAAGAATGGACTTATCTTGAATTTACGCAGCTGAGACATTAAAAAATCCAACGGTACTCTAGTGTACGCATCCTCAAGAGCAATCGTCGCAGCACGTGTTTCAATGCCTGAGTTATTTAGTTAGTTGGTCTCGCTTCCAACTTCACGGCAACGGGTGGTCCCCATTATGCTCCGTTCCTGTGTCAGTGAATATCACACAAAATGCTCCTCACTGATCAATGTGAAAAGTGGAACAGACAGGAGTCTCGGCAATTCAACAGCCCGCACAGGTACATTGTGAATAATGCACCACCAGAATTCCAACACAAAAGTCATCCACGAAAATTACAGTTCATCGTCGATGGAATCGGCAGTCACCAGAAAGACTTCAATGACCCGGTTTTTCTCACATGGCTCGGTCTCTTTCCGCAGGGCTACCCGCCGAAAGTGCCGCATAAATCACGAACTCCGTTGCTCCAGCGTCGACTCCCAAGTGTCTCCTGAAAAATGCACTCGTGAACCGAAAAGGCAAATCAGTCAATTCAGCAACAGCCCGGTAGCCATTGTTCCGAACATGCAGTTCACTGTACAAACAAAAGCGGACAGATTTAAGAACATTCCACGTGGATTTCACAGCTCACAGAGTCGCACCATGCACTCACTCGGTAGCAGGGCGAGGGAACCATATACTACCAGTCCAACACGAGGAAAATGCGAAATGCAAACCGTAGCCACAAAGATAAATACTTCAGAGGACGTAACGGCTCAATACCTAACCGCCATGCTGGGGACGGGAAGTTTATGCCTGAGTGTACAACTTAATAAACATTATGGGCAAAAACTGCTGCCTTAGTACAGGTTTCTCTGTTTAGACGGTACCCTCCAAGGGCAGGTGGAAAACAACCTTGCCTCTCTAGCTGGCTTGATATTTTCCTGGCAATTAACTTCTCCAGCAGCTTGCCTATTGTAATGTGCATGGTTATTACACGGTATTCCTGAATTTTCGTGTGATCTTTGCCAGGCTTCGGTAAGGGAATCAGTTAGCTGTGTAACCACTCTTCTTTGATGCTAGCACTCGCTATGCTGTTGTTGTACATATCTGCTAGTTCCTCTAGCTCTTTGTCGGTACACATACTGATGTCGTCATACCTTATACCATCTGACCCTGGTGCGCTGTTTCTTGTTCGTCGAAGCACAGCCCTGATCTCTTTCACTGTCACTGTGTCTTCAACTGCAATGTTCTGGGCCTTACACCTATCTGAGGTAACCGCTTTGAAAAAATTTCGGCCTCTCATGTCTGTCTGGTTGCTCTGCTCTAGATAGCGTTCGAAAAGGGCTTTGCCCTTATTCTCGTCAGACCTCTGCCAGATAAGGTCGCACTTTGGAAGTCAGGAACACTCTTATTCTTGACTACTCCATTCATACTTTAATGTAGTCGCCTGAACAATTTCAGTAACACATCTGTGCTTAATCTTTGACACAACTCTGCCCATTATTCACTTTTAACCACTTTAACCAGTTATTTGAAATAGCTAACGTTGGTGTCCATCTCTTTCCAATTGCACAGTAAGACTAGGATACGCAGCTTTGTTCTTCTTGGCGTGTTGCCATGTCCTTACAGCACCACGCTTATCCACCCAGGCCTTCGCCACCTCACAATTCAGCCAAGGTAGTTGTTCCCAGCTTTTTTTCCTGCCATGATGATTCCTTCGCTTGTCACGCCTTATTTTACTCACCACATCTTGCCCGAAACTGTCATACTTAAAAGTCTTGACCGTTGACATGTACTGCCTAGTTCTGCCGTTTTCCACCAATATGCTGCAAGGGTGGTGGTGGCTGTTATGATGCCTTAGGACACCCCATCTACATACTGTAGTGAGTGAAGGAGAAACCAGCGCCAGGTCAGTAACACTGTTCTCATCACCTGGACGACTTGCTGTCCTGGTGACACAGCCACTGTTGATACACACAAGGTCACTGGTTTCAAATGCCGACTCGAGCTCCATGAGCTGTTAGAAGAAATGTTGCCCCATGATTTGCCCATAGCGTTGAAATCGCCACATAAAATTACATTGCTCTCGTGACTAATATGTCACTCAGACACTGCCATCTATGGGAATCCACACTCGCATTACAGGACATAAATATTCACCAACACTAATAGTAGACCGGATTGAACTCTAACAGCCTGTAATTGTATCTCGTCACTGTCCCACCTGGACATGTCCAGCTCTGAAACCCCTATGCTGTCTCGAATCAGAATCCCCATTTCCAGGTGTCATCTGTTGTAAAAACATTTGAAGCCGGCTATCTGGAGTGTATTATTAACGTCTTTGTATACAGTAAATATACAGGATATGCTAGTACTCGTTATGTCTCTGTATAAAGTAAGTATTGGGGTATGTTACCTACCTGTTATGTCTCTGTATACAGTAAGTATACAGGGTATGTTGCGTACAAGCTATATCTCTGCATGCAATAAGTATAGAGGGTATGTTACATATTCGTTATTTCTTTGTATACAGTAAGTGCGTACATTAAACGATACTTATAAACGCCTTAAGGTACATTGACAAATGGGTGAAAGCATACTTGCACAGCAGAAGAGCCCGAGTACAGATAGACGGACTCAAGAGCAAGAAAGTACTACTGTGTCACGGTGTTCCACAGGGCGGAGTCTTGTCCCCCACACTTTTTTTTTCTTCATCAAAGATCTTGTTGCTAATCTACCAGGTGGAATTAAAGTGGCATTGTACGCTGATGACCTGGTTCTATGGAGCACAAATAAACATGCACTAGTGGCCACCAAAGAGCTGTAGATACATTTGTGGCATGGGCAAATAGATGGTGTGTCAGCATAAACACTGACAAGTGCAGCACCACTCTATTTACCCTCTATACAAAAACAAAAGGCAGGCGTTATCCAGATAAATGGAAGAATATAAAGAACCAACATTCCTTGGAGTAACATTTGATGACAGGCTGTCATGGAGAAAACACATCAACAAAGCAGTAGCAAAAGCCAGAAGGAAAATAGCCATCCTGAGAAAGCTAAGTGGAACCACATGGGGAGCCAGTGGGAAAATACTTAGCAAAGTTAATCAACAGAGCATACGACCACACCTGGAATACGGGTCAACTGTGTGGTGATCGGCATCAAAAACCACACTACAAGAGCTGGACAATGTGCAAAATCAAACACTTAGAGTCACCACAGGAGGGATGGGATCAACCCCTATAGTGGAGATGGAGAAGAAGGGGAGGACACAAGCACTGAGTGAGCGCAGAGATACGAAAACGCTAATACAAGCAGAAAAGTTCCTCAGCTTGCCAGGCCACCCTATGAAGAACAGATTTGAAAACTTAGCTATGGGGCAGTTGAAGAGAAACAGTTGCATCCACCAGATCAAACGACTCTGCAGAGAAACCACTGATCTGCCCAAGGTTGGTATCCCCCTGAAGACTATTCCAGAACGAACGCCATGGAAAAAGGAACATAGACTATCACTACAAAATCTAGACAAAAGTGAGAGGAATATTTGACAAGGAGGAACAGAACAGTGTACAGTCGCAGAACAGCCACTCTCAGCTTCCTTGATGAAGAATACCCACAGGATCTCTGGATCCGAATCTACACAGATGGGTCAGCATAAAATACTGTTCGAAATGGAGGAGCGAAAGTGTACACAGAATACCCAAATAATACTAAGGACATGGCCAGAGTTCCAGCAGGAAAGTACTGCCATAACTATGATGCTGAAATCCAGGCTATCAAAACAGAAACAGAGAAATTACTAAATACCAGCGATGGTACACAACTTGTGGTGCTAATGAGAAATGCAAAATCAGTACTGAAGACGTTTCTGTCTGGGAAATTGCCAGTACTACGGGACACTACTTTCTGAACTTGGCAGCCAACGTAAGGTCACCATACAGTGGATACCATCCCACTGTGGAGTACCCGATAACGAGAGAGCGGATCGATTAGCTAAGGATGGATCAAAAGAAGAACAACCCGATGTATCCATTACATACCACCAAAATAAAAGAATGATGAAATCAGTCAGATAGCCACCAAAATCTGCTGAAGACGACTACCACATTATGGAGAGACCAGAACATTATTCTGCGCCTCAGAATAGGACACAATAGATTACGCAACCACATGTATACAAAATTCAAGATTGGTGAAACAGCCATGTGCACATGTGGATTGGCGTCGCAGACAGCAGAGCACATACTCCAAGACTGCCCAAAATATAACATATCTAGGCAAACCTACTGGCCTAGAGAGACGACAGTGGAAGATAAACTCTATATACCACTGAGGGAACTAAAAATAAAGACAGTTACATTCATACAAGAGACAACATTGCAATTATAGACAAATTTCAAGCGAACGAAAAAAGGTGAAGAACTAAGAAGCATAAGTCAAAACAGGGTTTTGAGGCTTGATTTCTCCTGTGTATATGTTTACATTGTGCCGGCTTCGTGGCTTAGAGGTTATGACTTTTCTCCGTAATCTCGTATACTCTCATCGGTAACGTGATGACGGTAAGAATCAGCAGTGGTTCGAATCGCATCGGTAACTTACGGGGTATGTGAGCAGGCCGCTAGAAAGCAATGGCAAACTACTGGGCGTAATCTTGCCAAGAGATCAACATACAGCTGAAAGATGCTGGTGTTGACAGCGATGTCCTGTAGAAGAATATGCACACAAAAAACCAACATATGTTTACATTAACATCTGGGAGGCCAGGCTGTGGAGACGTTGATTCCTTCTCTTTGAGCAGGGTTTAGTGTTCATAAAGAGGAGTATTGTATGTGAACATATGGTTGTTTTCCCATTGTCGTTTATAACATTTATGTTTATGTTCGTACCTACGTCACTCGTCAATTTTTGTTGAATTGCTTGATGTTAACACTTAGGTTCAGGACATATGTCCATGGTCTTCTTTGCATTGTCCCCAGAAACCACAATTCCACAGCCATTAATTATTTTTCAGCTTGTCTGTTCATTGTCCACACTTCACATCCATACACAAGTACACGTTCTATATAGAACTTCAATACTCTTTTTCACGTTGAAAATGACATCTTTTTATTGGTCAGTATGTTTTCCATCTAGCTAAAGGCTACATTCGCCATGGCGATTCTTGTTCTAATCTCTTCCAGGCATCTCCCATCAGATATTATGACTGTTCGGAGATAATTGTACCGATTCACTTGTTTAAGAATATTCCCATTTACTTGTATATTACATTGTGGTATTTCCTTCTTCCTAGTGACGACCACAATCTGTGTCTTCTTACAATTGAATTCTAACCCTTAATTGTTTACTGTGTGCAACCACCGCCTCTAATAAATTTTGTAAATCTTGCTCATCAATACTGTATCATCTGCATATCTAATGTTATTGATGTTACGTCCCATAATGGTGAATCCTCTCATATCTTCTAAATCTATGAAAATATTTCCACTTGACAGGTTACCTATTCAATATGGCGGATCGTGAACTATCCTGAAACTTACCTTGCCAGCCATGTATCAGAACGGTAACTTCGGAGTCTGTGACACACCGAATCTGTAAACACAAGTAAGTAGTGGTAGGTGGCAGATGTGGAGTCTGTGTTCAACAGCGAGACTGCAACTGTTGAATGGTTCAACGATCACTAACGTTGTGTCGTGTAGCGTCGACTTCTACAGCTTACAATTATAAAAGTAACTGGTTGACGTGATCCAACATTTTATATAGCTGAAAAGGGGCGTGGCGCTATTTGACTATCTCTTTTTGCGTTAGCGATATGAGATTTGCGTACTAATCATGTTAAACTCCCCGATTATTTCAATATCGCGATAAGACACAAACCAATTAATGGACATTTTCCCCCCTGAATTGCAAAACAAACTGCACATTTCGACTTAAAATATTGAACTGCTGCTATCAGGAGATCTGGTGTTTATTTCTTAGTCGTAAGCAAACCCCTAAATCCCGTTTTATATAGACGTCGTACATTGTTTTACTATGTATTATTCAATTTAGCATCCATTTTACGTGTATTTTATAGTTTTTGACTATTAAAGTTGACAACAACACCCCAAAAGGAAATTGTGAAAATAACATGCTGTGATATGATATTTCAATGGCAGGAAATAGCCGTTTTCCTTGCTATACTCCAGCGATCACCATTTCATACTGTTATGGAATATTCACAGTGATTACAATGTCAATGAGTGTTTGCTTGCATTCAACATCCATTATATTATTTATTTTTAATTTTTTTTTTTAATCACTCTACACGGACAGTAAGTGGCAACTTGCCCTCTGTACAGACGAAAGTATGTGGATTGGAACTAGAGCTAGAATTCCATCGCACAATGCCTGGGCTTGATTTAAAGAAAACGTGGGACGCAGAGATGTTTCAAAGGCACCAGGACCAGGTTCTATACTGGTCAAGACCTAATAACACGCCCTAGCCGTGCGTCCTGGGCAACAGGTCCCTTCGGGGTCCTGGCTAACGTAGTAAGATCGCTGATTTTTCCGAAGTCGGAGAGTATCTGCCTGCACGGCGAGAAACCACCAGTCTGCACACCAATAAGCCAGACATGGGACAACGGATACTCACGCAAACCTCAGGTCCTGTATGACATCACACTGATGTTGGACAACAGGATGCCTTCATCCGACATACAGAACTTCGCGTTTGAGCTCAAGCCAACGAACACAAGCAAGCAAAGAACACGTGTTGCCCATCCATCATGATCCCTCTCTCGGTCTTGCCTTTCTCCAAAGGAAAGGATGACCAGTACGTCTGGAACAAAGATACTGCACATACTGCCGGCTCAGCATGAAAACCCCAAGAGCAGGAGGTGAGTAGCGGCTAAACCCTCACATCCGAGGGATTTGACTTAGAGACGTTCAGGATATATTGCTCGTCTTTATTGCGAACAAACCTCCACTGAAGACGCTGACTGAATAAGTAAAGAAACGATAATAGTAGTGGTATTTCAATGACGCTTGCGCTGCCACCTAGATCCTTGATAATGTTGCAAGTTTTCATGGTGACTTCACTTGTCAGAATGTTATCTTCGCGCGCCGGTCGACAGCGCATGCAGAATGGCGTCATCGCAGCATGACGTGTTCTGTGTATACCGGATGTCCGTAAAATCTGGACATATAGGATAATTGGATAATATTTTTCATTTAATTCCAACATGCAATTGGGAATTCCCGTTATTTTATAAGATGAGTTGAGTTGAGTTGAGTTAAGAACCGACATCACTGCACTCAGGACATTCCCATATGTCTCAGTCCCCTCGTTCAACAGCCATCGAAGAGTCATACTACTAATCGTTCCCACCGCTATCTGATTAAAAGTTCTGGTCTTCCCTCTCAGTTTTGAGATTCTTCCAGAACCCCTGCCGATCCCCCGCAATCTCATTTTTCCCACATATGGGTTCTTAATCTGTTCTTCCGCCTCTCCACCTGGTCCCACCAGCGCACGACTACCTCCCCCTTGTCCATAGGCAAGATACCACCAAGAGGTGCATTCCCTGCTAGCCTATCAGCCTGTTCTTTCTCCTGTACACCCGTATGGCCAGGGCAAAATATCCATACAATTCTCACAATCTGTGACCTCTGAAGCGACGAGAGCCATTCCACACGAAACATTCCTTTCTCCACCTTGCTAAGCATATTCTTTGAATCCGTAATGAACACAAAGTCTGTTGCCGTAGTCTCCTCTAGCCACCGGTTACTGCTGTAAACGCTGTTACTGCCTCCACCTCCATTCTCATGCTGGAGGTCGTAGTCTCATATGCCAGACTCTCCTTTTTCAAGTCTCGCCTATTAGCCTTTGCAATAAAGCCCCACCCACTACATCTGTTTCTTACCACTAACCCATCGGTGCAGATGACTATGTCACCTTGATGTGTGTTGCTCTGCATTAGCTGTTGCACTTCAAACCCAGTGCGGCCCGCTGTCCATTCTCTGCACTCACGACCCAGTGTTATTATTACATTGTGCCAGTCCGTCATGTCATCCGGAACTTCAAAGCACTCTCTTCCACGATTGATGGTCTCTAGATCACACACCTGACTTATAGAAAGTTCTGCCTGTGCCATCCAGGACCTGCCTCGTCTTAGTCCCTTTACCATATCCATTGCTCCGCTGCTGATATTCCTCCATGCCACCGTCTCAATCCACCCAGCATCATTTCTCTTGGTCTGCCTCTGCCTCTCTTCCCCTCGATCTTTCCAGTTGTTACGATGTTCTCCAATGCCTCTCTTCTCATCACGTGACCGAAGAAAGATGTTTGTCTCTGTCTTATTGTTGTATATAATATTCTAGTTTCATTAGCCTGTTTCAGGCAGTCGTCGTTACTTACTCTGGCAGTCCAAGGAATTCGCAACATTCGTCTCAGGAACCACATCTATGTTGCTTCTAATTTCTTCTTAATTTGTTCATTTACATTCCAAGATTCACTGCCATACAGCAAAACCGGTTCTACATAGCATTTCAGCACTCTCTTTCTTACATTCAGTGATAGTGACTTCACACACACACACACACACACATTGGCACCTTGCCGTCTTGACAGACGATAGTTTGTGCTTTAAAAAGGCATAATAACTTTTAACTATGGCGGTAGCGAGTGTGACTGATAAGGCCAATTTGCGCTGTAAATGTCCGTTCACAGTGGGTGCATGTGAACACGTGGTCATTTCCACCATCATGCACCATCTTACGTCTCAAACGCTTGGTGTGTGACTTTTCTGCAATAATTTTCTCCTTTGACTTTATTCCATTTCTGATATTTGCCCTCCATGCAACACGTTCAGCGGCGACTTGCTCCCAATGTGCATTATCAATGCCTGTATCAATCATGTCCCGCTTACACACATCTTTGTATCGTAGTAGAGGCCGACCCTGAGATCTCTTACCCATCTGTAATTCACCAAAAAAGATATCCTTTGGTATTCTACCATCATCCATCCTCCTAAGATGTCCTATCCATCTAAGTCTACGAAGACTGAGCATGGAATAAACTGTCACACAACCTGATCTTTCCAATACTTCAGTATTTGTGATTTTGTCTTGCCACTTAATACCAAGAATTCTTCGCAGACACCGCATATGAAAGCTGTTTAAATTGTTCTCTTGGTGTGAGTAAGTTGTCCAGGTTTCACTGCCATAGAGAAGAGTACTAAGGACACAGGCTTGATAGACAAGGACTTTTGTTTTGGCAGTAAGCTTCCTGTTCTCCCAGACTCTTTTTCTTAACCTGTTCATTGTTGTTGCTGCCTTACCAATCCGGATGTTGATTTCCTGATCTAGGGATAATTTGCGATAGTGACTTATTGCATAAGATACTCTTCATTTTCTGAAATGCGGCTTTTGCCTGCCCTATTCTGCTCCTAAGCTCTGTTGTACATCTTCCATCTGATGTTATAAATGCCCCTAGGTATCTAAAATTATCCACTTGGTTAAGGATTTTCCCTTCTGTTTCTATGTCACATTTTGGTGTCACCATTTTCTTTGATATTACCATTGTTACTGTTTTCTTGATATTCAAGGAGAGTCCTTTCTTTGCACTCTCTGTTACTACAGTGTCCAACAATTGTTGTAGGTCTGTTGAATTATCCGCCACCAATACTGTGTCATCTGCATAGCGTATATTATTTATATTATAACCTCCAACTAATATTCCTGGCATCTCTTTGATCTCTCTAATTATTATTTCGCTATACAGCTCCAATCTATATCTATAAAACAAAGTGTATGTATATATGTATGTAAATATGTATGTCCTTTATTTGTTCGCGAACGGCCCATCCGATTGAGATGAAATTTTCTACACGCCTTCCTTTCATTCCAGAGCTGTCAACTGTCATAGTTTTTTTTTCTTCTTCCTCCTCCTCCCTCCTCCCCCTCCCAAAATACGTACGTAAATATATGATGATGATGATGAAAGAATCCCCGAACCAAAACGCTAGGGAAAGGGAAGAAAATGACGTCACTACACAGAATCGTCACACGGCAATCATCATCATCAAGTGCCGTGCCGGCTGGCGTAGGCGTTCATGGCTCTCCGTAGATCTCAGTCTTTGGTTTTTTGGATCAACTCTGCTGCTGATATTCCTCCATGCCACGGCAATATCAATAACAATTCATCTTTTTATGTGTAAGGAAGTTATCTACAGTCGTGTAGAAGGGAAGAACTAGACGAGTATGAATTCGGAATGGCGAACTCTCTCCTCCTCTCTTCTCCTCCCTCCTCCTCCCTCTACCTCCTCCCTCCACCCTCCTCCTCTTCCTCCTCCCTCTCATCCTCTCCCTCCTCCCTCCTCCTTCTCCCTCTTCCTTCTCCCTCTTCCTCTCCCACCTCCTCCATCCTACTCCCTCCTACTCCCTCCTACTCCCTCCGCCTCCTCCCTCATCTTCCCTCCTTCTCCCTCTCCCTCCTCATCCCTCCTCCTCCTCCTGCCTCCCTCCTCCTCCTCCTGCCTCCTTCTCCCTCATCATCCTCCCTCCTCCTTCTCCCTTTTCCCTCTTCCTCCTCCTCCTACCTCCTCCCTCCTCCTCCCTCTACCTCCTCCTCCTCCCTCCACCCTCCTCCTCCCTTCTCCTCCTCTTCCTCCTCCCTTTCCTTCCTCCTCCTCCTCCCTCTACCTCCTCCTCCCCTACCTCTTTCCTCCTCCCTCCTCCTCCTCTTCCACCTCCCTTTCCTTCCTCCCCTCCTCATTCTCCCTCCTTCCTCTCCCTCCTTCCTCCTCCTCCTTCCTTCTTCTCCCTCTGCCTCCTCCCTCTTTCTCTCCCCTCCTCCTCCCTCCTCCTCCTCCTTCTCCTCCTCCCTCCTTCTCCCTTCTTCTCCTCCTCTCCCCTCCTCCTCCTACCCTCTTCCTCTTCCCCTCCTCCCTCTCCCTCCTCCATCCTCCTCCCTCTTCCTCCTCCTCCCTCTTCCTCCTCCTCCCTCCTCCTCCCTCTCCCTCCTCCATCCTCCTCCTCCTCTTCCTCCTCCTTCTTCCTCCTCCTTCCTTCTCCTCCCTCCTCCTCCCTCTTCCTCCTCCTCCTACCTCCTCCTCCTCCTCCCTCCTCCCTTTTCCTCCCTCCTCCTCCTCCCTCTAGCTCCTCCCTCCTCCTCTCCACTCTTCCTCCTACCCTCTTCCTCTTCCCCTCCCCCTCCTCCCTATCCCTCCTCCTCCCTTCACATTCCTCCTCCTCCCTCTTCCTCCTCCTCCCTCCTCCTCCTCATCCCTCCTTCTCCCTCCTCCTCCTTCTTCCTCCTCCTCCTCCTCCCTCCTCCCCTCCTCCTTCCTCCTCCTCCCTCTCCTCCTCCTCCTTCCTCCTCCTCCTCTCCTCCTCCTCCTCCTTCCTCCCTCTACCTCCTCCCTCCTCCTCCCTTCACATTCCTCCTCCTTCCTCTTCCTCCTCCTCCCTCCTCCTCATCCCTCCTCCTGCCTTCTCCTCCTCCCTCCTCCTCCTCCCTTCACATTCCTTCTCCTCCCTCTTCCTCCTCCTCGCTCCTCCTCCTCATCCCTCCTTCTCCCTCCTCCTTCTTCTTCCTCCCTCCTCCCCCTTCGCCTTCCTCCTCCTCACTCCTCCTCCTCCCTCCTCCTCCCTCTACCTCCTCCCTCCTCCTCCCTTCACATTCCTCCTCCTCCCTCTTCCTCCTCCTCCCTCCTCCTCATCCCTCCTCCTCCCTCCTCCTCCCTCCTCCTCCTCCCTCCTCCTCCTCCCTCCTCCTCATCACTCCTCCTCCCTCCTCCGCCTTCTTCCTCCCTCCTCCTCCTCCCCCTCCTCCTTCCTCCTCCTCCCTCTCCGCCTCCTCCCTCCTCCTCCCTCTACCTCCTCCTCCTCCTCCCTCTACCTCCTCCCTCCTCCTCCCTTCACATTCCTCCTCCTCCCTCTTCCTCCTCCTCCCTCCTCCTCTCTCCGCCTCCCTCCTCCTCCTCCTCCCTCTACCTCCTCCCTCCTCCCTCCTCCTCCCTTCACATTCCTCCTCCTCCCTCCTCCTCCTCCTCCTCCTCCTCCTCCTCCTCCCTCCTCTCCTCCCCTCCTTCTCCTCCTTCTCCCTCCTCCTTCTCCCTCTTCCTCCTCCCTCCTCCTCGCCTCCTCCTCCACCCTACTCCTCCCTCCTCCTCCTAATCCCTCCTCCTCCCTCCTATTCCTCCCTACTCCTCCTGTCTCCTCCCTCCTCCTCCTCTTTCCTCCTCCACCTCCCTCTTCCTCCTCCCTCCTCCATTTACCCAAGACAGACAGACAGTCAGACAGATAGTCGGGAATGGGATCTTATATGACTACTTATATAATTTAAATGAGATGCTCTCCACCATGGGCTGGGCCGGGTCAGACAGACAGACAGATAGATAGATAGATAGATAGACAGACAGACAGACAGACAGACAGACAGACAGACAGACAGACAGACAGACAGACAGACAGTCGGGAACGGGAACTTATATGACTACTTATATGAATTAAATGAGATGCTCCCCACCAGGAGTTGGGCGATGACGGGCCGGGTCAGACAGACAGACAGATAGACAGTCAAAACGGGAACTTATATGACTACTTATATGAATTAAATGAGATGCTCCCCATCAGGGTCTGGGCGAAGACGGGCCGGGTCAGACAGACAGACAGACAGATAGACAGACAGACAGACAGACAGATAGTCGGTAACGGGAACGAGAACTTATATGACTACTTATATGAATTAAATGAGATGCTCCCCACCAGGGTCTGGGCGAAGCCGGGCCGGGTCAGCTAGTAGCGTATATTAAAGTTGTTGCAGTTAAAAAGCTCGTAGTTGGATCTCAGTATTTGAGTCCCGGGCGAGACTCAGGCTACCATCTGTTTGTAAAGAAGTCAATACACGAGACTCAGGCTACCATCTGTTTTATAAAGAGTCATGATATTTCAGAGTCTCCGACTTGGGTCGAGTTGGCGGGATATGTTTTCCCCAAATTCGACTAAAGACGGTTGATCGGCGGACTAACAATCCGTCATCATAAAACTCACAACCGTTACTGAAACAGATTTCTGGCTCCAAATGTTTGACGCTTCAAGCAAACACAAGAGAACCACGATTTCTGCCCTATGCGCCATCTTAGGCACGAGAGGAAAGACAAGACAAGACAATACAGGGAGAAAAGATCTGGTGACAAGACACACCCTTGTCGTACTCCTAGCTTTATCTGTTCGTAACTACCCTCTTTATTTCCCATTCTAATTGCTGCTACTTGGTTCCAGTAAACATTCTTTATTATTCTTAAATCTTTTCCATCAATGTTGATATCTTCCAACATTTTAATCAGTTCATCATGCTTTACTTTATCAAATGCCTTAGTATAATCTATGAAGCACAAATATATGTCTCTTTGTTTCTCTATTGACCTTTCTATTAGTGTCCGTAATGTATAAATTGCATTGTTTGTGCCCTTTCCTTCCACAAATCCATACTGTTCTTCACTAATTTCCATTTTTATTTTCTTTTTGGTTCTTCTCATTATGATTCTGAGTAGAAGCTTAGTGATATGGTTTATAAGGTTAATTGTATGAAAATCTTCACAATCAATTGCTCCTGGTCTTTTTGGTATAGCTATAAATACAGATTTCAGCATATCACTGGGTAAATATCCACTGCTGTAAATATCATTCAACATTTTGGTTAATATATCTACTCCAAATTCTCCCAATACTTCTAATTCTTCTATTGTGATTTCATCTGGCCCAGCTGTTTTTCCTTTCTTCATACGTTTCATAGCGTCAGCGACTTCTTCTTTCAGAATAGGTGGACCTTCTAAGTTACTATCTTCTGTTAATTCTTCCCTTTCTCCATCATATAATTCTCTTATATACTCATTCCACCTCTTCATTATAGCACCTTCCTCTAATAATATCTTTCCTGTTTTTGATTTCAAACACCCTGTATTTATTCTTAGTTTTCTTCCTGTAAGCTCACTGATTTGTCTGTGCATATTTTTAGTATCTTTAATGGAATTTAATTCAATTTTTTTGCATTGCTCGTTTAACCAACTTTCTTTAGCCTTCCCACATTTATCTTTTATTCCTTTATTTGTCTTAGCGTATTCTTGTTTGTCATTTTTACTCTGTTTTCTTTTGTCCATCAGTTTTAAGATTTCTTCATTCATCCATTTTTTCTTAGCTATTTTGCCTCTCTCCGGTAATACTTCTTTGCTAGTTTCTTCTTCTTCTTTCGTTCGCCTGAAATATGTGTATAACTGCAATGTTGTCTCTTGTATGAATCTAACAGTCTTTTTTAGTTCATTCAGCGGTCCATAGAGTTTATCTTCCACTGTTGTCTCTCTAGGCCAGAAGGTTCGCCTGGATATGTTGTAGTTTGGGCAATCCTGGAGTATGTGCTCTGCTGTCTGCGACGCCAAACCACATGTGCACATGGCTCACTAACACCTGGCTTTGCTAGTTTGATGAATGGAATCCCTTAACATTTCCCATTGTTCATTTATACTCTGTATTTTAGCTATTGCATTGTACCTATTTTTCACAGTCACTCTGTATTGTTCTTGCATTTCTTTATCTATTTTCAGAAGCTCTTTATTAAGTCTCATGTTCTTAATCATTTGTTTCCCTCTCTTTAATCTTACTTTTATTTGCCCACATAGTGGTACATGATCACTATTACAGTCAGCACCAGGCATTGTCTTTAAATTAATTAAAGCATTTCTAAATCTTTTATTCATTAGTATGTAGTCAATTTGGTTGAGTATTTTCTTATCAGGGCTTTTCCGTGTGTACTGTCGTCTTGTATGGTGTTTAAACCATGTGTTTCCAATTATCATATCATTGATATTTGCCCATTCTATTAGCTTTTCCCCACTTTCATTTCTTGTACCTAAACCATAATTCCCCACTACACCTTCCATTTTTCCCTTTCCTACTTTTGCATTAAAATCACCAATTATTATTTTTATTTCTTATGATCCAATTTGAGCCATCACCATTTCTATTTCATCGTAAAAGTGTTGAATTTCTTCATCACTACTGCTTGTTGTTGGTGCATATACTTGTATAATATAATAATAATCTATTGGTTTGCCTTTGATTTTTACCATAATAACTCTATCTGAAATACACCAGTATCCATTAATTGACTAGGCTGATTTTTCGTCTAATATTATTCCTACACCTTTTTCATGTGTATCCCCTCCAGAATAAATTATTGCGTGATTGTCAGCTATAATTTTGTCCGATCCCTTCCATCTCATCTCACTAACACCAAGTATATTTATTTTCATGCTATCCATCTCTCTTAGAACATTGGTCAACTTTCCTAGCTCATTTAATGACCTAACATTCCATGTTCCTACTCTAAATTTATTTATTTTAGTTATGATTTTGTCATCAGTGTTAACCCCAGCGTGAATTCCTGTATATCGGATGTAGACATTATGTTGTCCAACATCAGTTTGATGTCATACCGAGATGAGGTTTGCGTGAGTATCCGTTGTCCCATGTCTGGCTTATTGGTGTGCAGACTGGTGGTTTCTCGCCGTGCAGGCAGATACTCTCCGACTTCGGAAGAATCAGCGATCCTACTACGTTAGCCAGGACCCCAAAGGGTCCTGTTGCTCAGGACGCACGACTAAGACGTGGTAGTGGGTCTTGGCCAATATAGAACCTGGCCCTGGTGTCTTGGAAACACCTCTGCATCCCAGATAAATGATATAAATGATATACTGTAAGGGGAGGACTTAGTCTACTATACCAATGTGCTTGAATAAGACAGACGCAACAATGACTGCTAATGGGCCAGAGGAGAAAAGATTAACAAGAAAAGAGAGAGAAGGAGCATCTTATGCATTCACCTCTATTAAGAAAAAAAAGTATAGATTAGATATCAGAAAATTCCAGGAGATTTTGGGGGAGGGGGTGGGGGAAGGGGGCTAAACGGTTGTATACCCCAGACAAAAGATTATGCTGTTGGTCTGTGACCAGGCTCATGAGTTTACACAACAAACTATAAACTAAACAAAGCAACATCCTATGTATGATAAACTTGAATCTTTAATACCTGAACTATATAATTCAAGGAATATCAACGTTCAACATTAACATAATGTAGCGAAAACAACTGCCGCATGACATTA
This sequence comes from Cepaea nemoralis, assembly GCA_014155875.1. Lineage (NCBI taxonomy): Eukaryota > Metazoa > Mollusca > Gastropoda > Stylommatophora > Helicidae > Cepaea > Cepaea nemoralis. The sequence continues at coordinate 55,489 of JACEFZ010027622.1, read as the reverse complement.
AATATCACTCATAATGAGTCGTGCCCCACATGCAGCCAGAAACCGGTAACCTGATCCCATGGGGACATCGTGACAAGGGGACTTCATTATCAATGGGCGCATAACCCTAATCATGAACCTGAGTGACCTAGCCCGGGAACAGCAAATGTTGCACTGAGGCACAGGGTGTATCGGTGCAGGTGAACACGGTCCGACATTTAGGGCTACTGTGGGATGTGCCCCAACTTCTACCTTGTCCCAGAGTCACATGCACGGTTACATCCAGTACAAGAGGCAGACACGATATTGCCGAACCAGATAAGACATGACACAGTCAGGAGAGTTAAACTATTAACACCGGGGTCATTATATCAATGACAGGGACTCTAAAAAATGCATGGGTGGCTCAGGAGTGGCACTGATCAGAGATGAGGCTCAAGTGGGCCTCTAACAACAACCGTGGCCGAGAGCCATTCCCTGAAATCAGATACAAATAACAACTATTTATTCAACTTTACAAAATAAATATACATAAATCAATAACTTATGTACACATTCTCTTGTTGTTCACTCAGATAACAGTCTAACCCGGTATCAGCACTGGTCAGGTTTTCCCTTGCATCAAACATATGCACTGGTAACAACTGGACAACACATCCCAATTCTGATAATGTTCACCCACATTAATCACCACAATATCATTGATCATTCATCAAAGTAGCAGTGATCGCCGTGGTATCACTGGCTGACATCTACACTACACACAAATAACACCGCACAATGATATCAGCTAATGCCACTTGGAGCAAACACTCTTCAATTCATTATTATAACATATAGGACAAGAAAGAGAATGTTGTAGTTACGTGACATGCCACTTGTACATCTTTGTGTGGTATCTTGAACTTCCGGTCGCGAACTGTCGCATATTGCGCACTCAGACCGTTCACACCTGCACAGCACAACTTCAAAACACACGTCTCAACAAAAGCGTTCGCACTAGGAAGCATTGGAATGCTAGGAATGTGGCGTAAGCTCTAATAATAGCTATGACACCCAGTGATAGACAGGTCATGTGATCGAAGCCTGCCCTATTCATTGGGTAACCTAGAAGAATCGCGTCGCCGCGAAAAGTTTTGGGTTCAGAGACGCTAGCATTTGGCACATGCAGATCGACCGTCAAGGAGGCCAGATGTGGTTTCATTAAGAGTCCATTTGATCTGTATGTCCCTCTGCCTGATTCATGGGAATACTTCAGACTAAATTATGGCTGAGTTTATATACTTATGAGTCAGGTAAAGCTTTATGTATGAGTGTGTGTGTGTGTGTGTGTGTGTGTGTGTGTGTGTGTGTGTGTGTGTGTGTGTGTGTGTGTGTGTGTGTGTGTGTGTGTGTGTGTGTGTGTGTGTGTGTGTGTGTAAGTTTCGTCACTAATGAATATATGTATATTCTTCTATCCGAAGATAGCCGCCAACTTTCATCCGGTCCCAAAATGGCTACTCTCTGCCAGCACTGGTGTAGATATCTGACTCCATCTATCTTTCGTTTCCAGAAGAGTTGCTGTACAAACACTATGTCTTAAGCTGTGAAAAAATGCACTTAAGCCCATACTGTTATTCCTAAGCTACTAGCTTTCTGACTGCGTTCAGAGCAGGTTTAGTACAGGATAAAATATGATCTGTGTGCTATGTGTCGCCTTAGTTGCAATCTACAGAGAATCGTCAACACACGCGAATGTGAGAGGGAGGAATGTGACGTGAAGACAGATTGTGTGTATAAATGTTTAGCATCAATGACTGGTCCAGCATTTATACTGCTGTGATTATTCGAACGCATTGTGACCATGTATCTAGCACTCTGACCGAACCACAGTCAAACTAACAGCCCAACCCCAGCACTCATGTGAACGAATACAGAAGAAGATTTGTGTTAGAATGAGAGAATGAGTCCATTGTGTCCTCTCATCTTTCTTTCACTTGGTATATAGATGTGTTAATGAATGAGAGGCAGTGTAAATCCTCATAAGGAATGTTTCACATAGACCTCCAAATCCATACCAATTATATGTTAATTATATTAACTTTAGAGTGAAAATATTTAATGTATGTTTCCTTACATTATTACTTGGATTCAACATGTGGAATGTAGTTTTATTAAAGCATCACCCTGTTTGACAGAGTAAGTAAAGGAGAAACATATAGTATGCTTCCATGCATAAGCACCTCTAAACTGTCAAGGGGATTATCACCCCAGTGTCAGAAGAAGTAAGTAAAGTCAATGACAGGGGAGGTGAGAAGGTATAAACAGGAAAGTAACCAGGCAGACTAAAACAATTGAGGCAGCACTGATTGGTAACATGAGTTATTATGAAAATAAAACAATCATCCTGTTCTGTTCCATTACTATTTAGGATCAGTTATGCTGGGTGCATTTTATCATTAACTCTCCATCATTCCTCTCCTCGCCTTGTCATTCACTGTGTCTGTGTCCTCTGTGAGAACATCAGTCAACAGATCATCATGTACAAGGGCAGGATAAGAGGGCCTGCCAACTACAATTGCTGATGTCTAATGCCAGTACAAATAAGAGACACTGTAGCTCTAACTTGTAGGTACTTCCTGAATCTGCTACCTTCTGGAACTTCTGTCTGTAGCCCTTTTCATTCTTGTCAACTGGAGAATTATCATCCATTGACTAGATATAAATAGGTTCACCATGTTTATTCCACCTCAGGTGAGGATGACGGTGTTCGCAGATTGTCATGATCCAGAGTTGCAGATCATTGCCCAATAATGTACAATGGATCTGTAAACCAAGAGCAGTTCTGTAATAAAAAGGTGCAAAAGGGAACTGTGGTCAGGAATTAATCTGATCAATGAGTCCCCACTGAACTGTGCCCAAAACTGATCTGTGCTTCATGATCATTCTGATGATTGACAATATCTGAATTTCAGAAACATTTCTAAGATCACTAGGATCATTTTATACCTCACTGCAGATTACTTACAAATATGGCAGAAGTCTTGGCAACATTTCATCATTGCTATACTTTGATTCCACTCAGTGAAACTTTATCAATATGAGAACAATCAAGGACTTTAATGGACAGAGAGTAGTCATGAACTCCTCTGATTCTTATAGTTGTGTAGAGACTGTTTAGGCAAAGTGTTTTACTAATTCTTGGGAAATTTTCCAGTACCATCTTGTGTATTACAGAAACAATAGTAGGAAAATTAGTGGAAAGGCATAGTGGCCAAATGACTGAAATCATCAGTGAATTTAATGAGAGTTCTTAATTCTATATTTGAATGATGAACATTATCTCTATTGTCTTGATGGATTTCATATATGTCATAAATGCTTTACTGGCTTATTTCCACAGCTTTTTTGGGTTAATAAACAAAATTAACTTTTCCTGCATTCTTCTGTCCAGTACATTGTGGTGTGACAAAACATTTTATTATTTATGTGTTTAGTTAATGAAACTACATCACATAATTGTAGAATCTGGAACTTCAGGTGGCTGGGTAAACACGAATAGACAGCTAAATTCTGTACTATTGTAATCTCCCAGGTTCCAGGTTACTCAGAAAAGGGAACTTTAAATCTTATAAATTTCCTGTGACCATTTCACCTAAAAGGGAAAATGATCATAGGTGGGGGACTCTTGAGCTAAATAAGTTTCTCTTTTCGGGAAGGAAGATTTTGGAGGGAAGAAATTAACATTCCTGGGAAACCCCTAGATTTCCAGAGCTATTATGGGACACTTTGGCTTCCAAGGACCCATCCTCTCCAAATGAAATTAGTCCCATCCTCATAGCATTACTTCATTGTGGGGTAGGTCGAGGTGGGTACTGCTTCCAACTTCCCAACATGTCACACGAACATGGAGGATAGGCATTGAAATGGTTCAGGTGTCTAGAGTGTTTATGCTAGTGACTACCGTTTGCATTTGCATTTTCCTCATGCTGGACTGGAAGTTATGGTTCCGTCGCCCTGTTCCTGAGTTGAGTGTGTGGCTCGACACTGTGAGCTGTCAATTTCGTGCGAAATACTTTTACATCTGCCCGAGGTTGTTTAGAGTGTGAACTGCATATTCGAAGCGATGGTGGCTGGCTCTGTCGCAGAATTGACCGGATTTTACCTTATGCAGAAATGTGTGCCTGTTGGTCTTCTAGTGACTGCCGCTTTCATCGACGGTAATATGTATTTTCGTGGAGGACTTTTGTGTTGGCATTCTGGCGACGGCATTATGTACAGTGAACTGTCTTTTCATCTGTCCGAGGTTATTTGTGGAGTGAACTGCATGTTCGGAAAAAAAAATTACGTAGTTTGCTAGAAAACATTTAGAAACGGAACAAACAACATCAAGAAATATCTAGACCGTTTAGGTGAACATCTAGAAAAACATCCGGATGGGAAAATGACTGCGAGTTCCACGAAAGATAAACTGCATGTTTCGTGGAAGACTTTTGTGTTGACATTCTGGCGACGGTATTATGCACAGGGAAATGCTCTTACTATCTGTCCGCGGTTGTTTGTGGCGTGAACTGCATGTTCGGGAAAAATGGCGTAGCTGGCTTTGTCACAAAATTGACTGGTTTTGCCTTGTGCAGAAATGTGTAGCTGATGGTTTTCTAGGGACTGGCGCTTCCATCGAAGATGAACTGTATTTTTTGCGGAGGACTTTTGCGTTGACATTCTGGCGGCGGCATTATGCACAGTGTACCTGTGCAGGCTGTTGGTTGTCGAGACTCCTGACTTTTCCACTTTTCACATTGGGCAGTGAGGAACATTTTATGTGATATTCACTGGCACAGGAACGGAGCATAATGGGGACGACCCGTTGCTGTGAGGTTGGAACAGCGACTAACTAACTAACTAACTGCCCTCAACAGGACAACATCATGCCCAGAAAGCCACAATTGAAAAACATCAATATAGCATCCGTACTAAATGCCCTTACATTGATAGCAATTAAGCACACATATAGGATACACAGTTCAACATGACATTACTAAGACACACACCTCTGAACCTGTGACATGTGGAAACAGCACGCCGAACACACAGGAATGGCTACTCCACACTTGACACCAGCAACAAAAAGCAAACAGGATATAACAGTCACTTATCACAAACGACACACATGTCAGTAGTAAGGAAGGAGTTCTATCTAGATTACATCGGTGGATATACTAAGAACAAAGGAGGAGCGGGTGGATACGGATAGAATAGTAAAAAAAAGTATACTCTGGAGGAAGAATATCATATGTGTGTGTATGTGTGTGTGTGTGTGTGTGTGTGTGTGTGTGTGTGTGTGTGTGTGTGTTTGTGTGTGTGTGTGTGTGTCTTTGGCATGTTAAGAATGGATGTCTTGTCAGAGAAAAGTCTGGTCTACTAAGAGATGTCGTGTGTCTAGTTGGTACCCAGTGGAGATAAAAGATAACCGATGCGGGATGTGGAGGGATATTACTGGTATCTATCGGGTCTAGTTGCTACCATAGACCCCCCTCATGTGGAGGTGACATTTTCGAATCTTACGGGGCTGTGTGGAGGAAATATTGATTGTGTTAATTAGCTGTGGTAGTGACAGCTGGTGTGGTGTTTATGTTTGTCAGTAGTGTTATGTTTAGCGACACAAATAAGATGTAATATGCACTGTGTGGAGGTGGCAGATTCGAATCTCGGTGCTTTTTCGTTGGTAAGGTTACCAGTAGGCAGTGTGTGCGGGTGTCTAGTTGGACATAGGGGGTGTGGTGGGGTATCACCTATGTGTAACTGAGGTAGTGTGGTGTTGGTTTAGTGTGTAATTGTACTAGGTGATCTCGTAGGCATCGTTGTAGGTTTAACAGTGGCGCGTGAAAGTAAATCAACAGGGACAAACGTCAGTCCAAAGCCGAATATTCTTAAATCAGTTTAATCGGAGATACATCGTACAAACGTTGTTGACAAAATCAGTAACATCAGTATGTGTCAGACTAGATGTTAACAAGCATCCTTCTCCGATGGTGGATCAATCCCAAACTAACTTTGTTTCCATGTGGCTCGTCATAGCACGACGAGCCCTACCTACCCTTACCCCTTAGTGATGTGCCCAAGCGTGCTCATACTAATCTTCCCATTGCACGCCCCTTTTGATTCCCCTGTAGCAAGGCTACTCTGTTATAATACCTTATTCACCCCACGAAGACTTTTCCCTGAAAAGTCTGAAAACCTATTTATCTCTATTAACCCATAACCTCTATATTCAAAACAAATTGTAAATAACTCTTATGTATAGAAATTATAGCCATCCGCTAGCCATTCCCCAGCAGATTACCTCCCTTCATGGAAATCCATTAAACCCTTATCCACTATTTCTCCTATTAACCTCTAAGTTCCAGCCAAAAAAATCTAAGTAATATAACCTGGGACTTTTTATAAGGCCCTACTATGTCTTATCACCAGAGTCTTTTTTGACTCTTATTATCTTCATTAATCACTACCCCATCATTACTTTAAGTTCTCTTGATATCTATAGCCATCCGCTACCACCACCCACAACACAACTTTACTCAACCACTCATGGGTTGTCCTATAACAATCTGCCTCCAATATTACTTAAGCCTTAAAACTTAAGTAAGTTACAACCCCGCATGAAACTTAGCTATCCGCCAATTCATTATATCATACGTCTTCTTCTATATACATCAATGCTACTTCTCCTTCTCATCTACAGGGTCACAAGCTATCTGCTTAAACCCTTGTTAATTTTACTTCTCATCATGTACATACATATCAATATCTGATCTCGACCATAAAAATGCAAAACGCCATACTCTTCTAAAAATACTTCATACTCCCTATTATCATCACCAACAGGTCTACGCCAATAACCATTACCTCAGCATTACTAAGTCTCCACATTCAACCAACTTGAAATCATTCGTACTAACACACAATAGGAAGACAAAGAATCGGTGGCCACCGGAGATCAAAGAAAAAGAACTCTTCCTCACAAAACCATACTCACATTTACTCCACCATGTCGCCCTGAGACTTTATGCAGTATATTCTAAAAAAAAAAAATACATATCTCCCACAATTCAATTATATCACTTATTATGGCAATTTCATATCATATCTCCGAATCTCACCTAATTTATGTATATTATTTAATCTCTGACTAATACAGTTTGCGCTGATATCCACAGCATCAACACCAAAAATATTATCCACCTCTAAATGTCTATTTATTACAGACAGCACTAATACTATGGCTCTGACCGTTACCCCAGCCATAGCAACCTCGAATTGTAATGCCAACCACAAAAAACATCACGAGGACACAAATAAAAAAGTCCATTATGAGCCCTACCACTCAAAACCTCCTCCAACATTATAAACATCACCTACATAACCTAATCTCTAACCCTTACATACATCGCTCCAGTAACCCAGGGATACACTTCATATCGCCTAACCTATGATACTCAAGGCATAAGCTGATACCCTCAGCAACCTAATAATATTATTATCCATTTGTTATGGGCCTTAACTCCTAATACCTCTAACTTCTCGATTTATGCCGTATTTACAGCAACAAAATATTCCACTCTGTCTATCCTATACCAGTATCTTCTGTAATCAATTTGTCCACATATCACTGACCCCTTTTTAATTTTCCGCAAACTTCATGGCATTCAATCCATGTTTGCTGTAACCACAGCATCCCAAAATAATATCCCCGTTCACTTACTGTGAACATAACTTCTACTCTCTGGCATTCAAACTATAGTTATCCCTGCCCATGCTCCAACCACAACACGCAAATAATAACATTCGTAGTTCATATATTATGAACTTACTTAATTTGATCCAAGCCCCACATCTTGAACAATATTCATCTATTATGAACCTACTTACTTCCCCTTATCATTCATTTAATCCTTAGCTATTATAATATGTGCTTATATCCACAGCTTCACCTATGGTCACCCCCAGACTAAGACAAACCCCCTACATTCTGAACATGGTGCTCAGTCTATGTGTTCCTATTATCTCATCTCTTTTAAACATCCCTGGCACTCATCGTTCATTTATTAAGAACGTATCTAATTTAATCTCTGACCATTATGATATGTGCTGTTATCTACAGCCCCATCTCTGGCCACCTTCAAGTTAAACTAACCCTCCACATTCCAAACATGGCATTCAATCCATGTGTATTCCTATTAACGCTGACTAACGCAGCACCCTTAAATACTATTTATAAGCGTTAACCACGTCTACTTCTAAACACCTGCAAGCTCAAATTCGAGTCACTACAAAATTAACACGTCGAAGCTCATGGCACTCACTCCATGTTTATCTAAACTTACTACTAACAAAGCAAATATGTCTCTCTTTATAGTCCAAAGTCGTTTGCTTACTATTTTCTGAACGAAGGATCCTATTACTTATTCAATAAGGCCCAGTCTTATTGATCTAAACCAACTCTTTACTCAGAACAAAATAATACAACCTGATAATTATAAGTCCAAATAATATATCGAAATAATATGTCAACACCAACCAAGGCAATTTAACTGAAACTATAAATCATGAGCACATGGAGACACAGCACAAATCAAAACAATACATCAACCCCCCATGGTTTTCAAAACATCATTTATCCCCAACATTTTTCAAAATAAATATACATAATGAAATAGGAATCAAGTTCAACTAAAATCAACTACTTATTGTAATCAAGCAGCATTAGTCTCTTTTTTGGAATAATGATCTACTCCTAACAACAACAAAAGACAACTCATAGCTAGGACAAATATTAACCTGCGTTAACCACAAAATATATCTGTTACCCACAGATTATATTCTCATCATAACGCAGAACAACATTTATTCCCCCAACAAAAATCATTAATCAAAATGACCATACTTTTTCTGGACGTCAACAATCACCTCTCCCCCAGCAAGTATAAGCGTAAACCAACCTATTTATTTTCTCATTTGTATTTCATTCTACCTAATAGTGTCAGTCTCTTAATTGGTCCCTAGTTTGGGGGAAACTACCACATTGGCCTTACTTCTAATTGTACTAGGTCTGGGGAGCACATCATACAGTTGACGTCTCAAACCCTACATTCTTCCGTAACATTATTCCCCCATTCATCACGTTTACTGTTTACTGCTTCCAAACAGCTGAGGTAAGAAACGCTACATTCTCCCGTATTATTACTTCCTCAAGCTTATAATAAGCCTTACATTCTACATGCTTCTAACGATTCACATAATACATTCTCAGAATAACTCACTTCTGCCTCTCTCGCCATTACTCCTTAATTTCCTTTATTATCTTCACTCGCTTATTCTACAATCAACTTTCGACCTCTTCTGTTCACAACTTAACTCAGACTACCAATTCCTCACCAACCCCCATCATCCAACACATTAATCCTGCTGCCTATACCTTTTACTCGCTGACAATCATTTTCCAATTTATCACCAGCCCTTCGCAACTAACTTCTCTGTGTTCTCTCATTCCTCCGCACACTCACATCTGCCAACGACATGGAATCTGCTTCCTAAAACAACAAACGGAACGCTAATTCCCTATCTGTCACCCTGTCATAGAATTTTCATTAATTATGTCCAATACCACACATTCTAAACAGAAGACATCTCAAATTTCCAATCATCTACTCTCTACCTCCCAGCTTTCACATACTCACTTACTCTGTCCTCCACGTAATCACCGGTATGCTTTATCAGCGTCACCACGCAGCAATTCCTCGCATATTCAGACATCACTTTTCAATTATTCTTATCATTACTCATGCACAGCCGTTTAGTTATTCGTACTTCCGCTTCTCATACGCACTAACCATCCTGAGAACAATCTTCACAGCCCTGAAGCGCACTCGTTGTCTACTTCACCTTCACAACAATCAGACGAGGTTTCAAAACTTCCCACTTCATTCTCCAATCAGCGCAACGAACACAGGCTTGTCTACACGTTTACGCATGCAAAGACAACGCATAAACAGACAAATCACTCCGACACTCAACTACTCCCTCACTTCTCCTCAACCTCCTCATCACCTCATCCTACCCTCTTCACTACGAGTCAGATTCTCTCAACGCATTCCGTCACTCATCAGTCACTTTTCAACTCTAATTATAACAAAGTATCTTCTGATAATAGTGTCTATCTTTACGAGTAGTAGCAATCAAACTCGTTTTCAATATCTGTAGCTGTAAAGTATTGAGGCCTTAAACTCATATACTCCCTAAGCTTTCTCTCGTCATCTACTGTATAGGTCGGTTTAATTGCTTTCAATCGGTTACTCCTATTTGTTGTTCGTGTCGTTACTGCGTCCGTCTGATCGCTATTTTCAGTATAAGTCACATATCTCTTATATTTTCCTATCTCGTCTTCTGAAGATTCACTAATAATAGTCCCCTCAACAGGCTTATTATACTTTACTGCAGACACGGAAATAACATCCCTATAGTCGGAAATAGAACTCCTGACATTCTTATTATTTATACCACCACCTTTCATGCTCCCGTTAGGGATAATTTCAATGTCTCTATCTGAAGAACCTGATAAACCAGTCGTACCTACATTGACTAATAGACTAGTTGTATTCCTATCCTTAATACTTTTTCTAACATGTCTTCTGACATCTTTGGTCTTTGTCTGTCTATCTTCCTTAAATTTAACTGTGTCCCCTTTTTCTAATTTCACATGAAGAGTTTCTACAATTTCCAGTAACTCGGTTTGACTTCCCTTCGTTATCTTGCTGGCTAGTTGTACCTGGACTTTCTTTTTCACGGTATCAATTTGTGTCTGTGTGTTATTATCTACCACTTCAATCATCTACATCTGAGTCTCCTGGTCTATTTTCTTTACTAATACCGTCGTCTTCTTTTCCTGTCTAACAGTCACATTCGCAACCACCTTAGGGGTATTTTGTATCTTATTTACAGATTCAACTCTGTCTCTTACAGCTGAGTTTATATATTGTCTCTGTCTTTGATCAAACCAGTCATCACGTCTTTTTCTTGCGGTTGCACTGTGGGAGGGCCAACCCCATCTTTTCTTTGAAAGGTTACTCTCACGCCCATTTCTGTATCTTTGGTCATTATACCAGTTCCTGACCCTAGTTATATCTGACCCAACGTGACTACTACTATATAAAAATTCATGTTGTCTTCTGTTTTCATTAAGCAGTGACTGTCGTCGACTATTCTCATTCTTCCTTATCGCATCATCTTCTACATTAGCCGTTCTAGTCTGTAACCAACAGTACAAAACAATTCTACCTCGCTGACCGCCACCTTTAACTCTCCCAACCATGCAGTTACGCAGTCTTAAGTCTCTACTCAGGTACATTTTTAATCTTTATGCTATCTCGGCCTAAAAACAATATCTTCTTCTATATGCTTCTTAGTAACTGTAACGAAGCCTCGTCCTGTTTCATCATAACTTTATACAGCATTATAATTTACCTAATTCACAAATGTTACAATCAATTTATACTGTAAATTCTAATTAATTAATTTACTACGATGTTAATACTTTACTTTACTAGTTTGTGAAGTCCAGAGCCGCGTAGAAAGTCTGTAAGTTCCAACCAACGACCAATGTTCTTCAAACTCGCAGGTCCCGTAAACTTCTCAACTACAGTAATGTTTGCTTCAGTTACATATCGGGTTCGGAAAACATACTATGTTGGCTTCTGGATTCTGGCTTCTGGTTTCTGGCTTCTGGCTTCTGACTTCTGACTTCTGGCTTCTGGCTTCTGACTTCTGGCTTCTGACTTCTGGCTTCTGACTTCTTGGGCAGTTAGTAGAAAGCGATTTGAAATTGTCCTTACCCTTGGGCAGTTAGTAAAAGCGATTTGCAATTTCTTCAGCCTTGAGCGACAATTAAAAAAAAAAAAACGTCTGCCTTGAAATGATGTCTGACTTTGAGCGGCCTACAAAAATGATTGACTTGGAATTGGACTCAAACATGAGCGGCCTTCAAAAGCGACTGACTTGAAATGAAGTTTGACTTGGAGCGGCCTTCAAAAATAGCTGACTTGAAATTTTACGCCATCTCTTCAACCTTGCATGGGCAGTTGACAACAAAGTTCATGGCGTCTGTGTTTTATAAGTTCCCAATTGTGCATCAGTACAAGCTGATCAAGTTGATGTGTAAGTTTGGAGAACACTTTGCTTGGCCGCGACATCCCGGGCAGAAATCCTAAGTCATAGGCACCATTTCTGAATATTTAACAGTGGCGCGTGAAAGTAAAGCAACAGGGACAGACGTCAGTCCAATGCCGAATATTCTTAAATCAGTTTAATCGGAGATACATCGTACAAACGTTGTTGACAAAATCAGTAACATCAGTATGTGTCAGACTAGATGTTAACAAGCAACCTTCTCCGTTGGTGGAACAATCCCAAACTAACTTTGTTTTCATGTGGCTCGTCATAGCACGACGAGCCCTACCTACCCCTTACCCCTTAGTGATGTGCCCAAGCGTGCTCATACTAATCTTCCCATTGCACGCCCCTTTTGATTCCCCTGTAGTAAGGCTACTCTGTTATATAGGTTCGAATCACGCTGCTGGCCGATAACCGTTTCCATTTCGCAAAACTGAAAAGCCCTCCTATCAATAAATATGTCTATGAAATCATAATAAAATTCTAACACTCTCGCTTCATCACTCTCTCTCTCTCTCTCTCTCTCTCTCTCTCTCTCTCTCTCTCTCTCTCTCTCTCTCTCTCTCTCTCTCTCTCTCTCTCTCTCGCTCTCTCTCTCTCTCGCTCTCTCTCTATCTCTCTCACTCTCTCTCTCTCTGACTATTTACTCTTGTGTGACAATCGTGTGATACCAGTACTTGTCTGAATATTGACTGTATGTGTGCGTGCGTGACTGTAGACGTGATTCTATTCTTCTGTCTATGTATCTGGCTAACTGTCTAACTAGCTGTCTGTATATCTGTGTATCTCTAGATCCGGATGTATGGGTGTCTGTGTATATCTGTATATCTGAATGGTCGTTTTCCGCTGTATTCGGCCGCGGGTGACAGTGATGGGATATCAGTATGTATCCGCCTAATGACTGCGTGTGTCTATAAGTAGCGAAGAATAACTACATTGCCTGGTCCAGTTAATTAGCGCGCGGGGAAAATGCATGTGTCATAATAAGTTGTGTGTAGTAGTGTGGTAGGTACATGTTGTGCATAATTGTTGAGGTTCCGTTCAGGACCTAACATTCTTTCTTATATCGCTAATGTGTCGTCACAACAAACCTAAAGACAAGGAATTTTCAAAGCTCACACATTATGATACGTAACGGCTTCCAGTTTTGTATATTTAAACTGTAATTACTAAGTAATATTAATAATAGCATTTGTGCTGTGTAAAGAAAAAAAAAACTATCACTGTCACCCGGAAAACAGCGGAAAACGACCATTCATATATACAGATATACACAGACACCCATACATCCGGATCTAGAGATACACAGATATACTCTAGAAAAAAAAACTATAGTCAGGTCTTAGTCAGATATGACTGAGCTACCGTATAACAGTCGACGGTACTACCTGGTTTCTGTTAGCGCCGAACGTTGGGCGGCGCTTACCAAACCCGACACCCCACATTGTGCCAACGGCTTCGGGCGGAAGAGCGCAATTGGGAGGGTACAAGCCTTACCCTGGTGCGAGGAAATGCAAGCTAAAGACAAAATGTCATGGCAGGGCAGACCAGGCCCTAAGCCTTGGTTGGCGACTGGTCTAGGATCGAAGCTCCGACAGGCGGACAGTTAGAGCATTGCTTTGCTGATCCGGCAGCTTCTGCAGCTTGTCTTGTTCCAGATGTAGGGGTGTTACCTTTTCTCTGGAGTGAACTAGGCAGGACGAGAGAGAGATCATGCTGCATGGGCAACACATGATCTCTATATTTTAGCCCAGGCTTTGTGCTATGGAGAGGCAATAACTCCATCCCTGGTCTTAACTGGTCTCGGAATCAAAGCGAGAGGCAACTGTTACGGGTTATAAGTCCTTGTCAGTTGGCGTAGACATGGGGCGCCACGCGTTGCCTCTGACGGTGGGAGACACCTATAGGTGTCACTGATCAGCTACCGCCCGCCTCAAGCTGGGAAGCCCCCAGCCAATTGGGTGCTGATCCGCCACAGCCTGCCTGCTTCAATGGGTGCTTGGGCTATGACAAAATCTGAATCGCAGGCTGTAAAACAATGCACCAGGTACAAACAAAAATAAAAATAGAAACCTCAAGCTACGGCTTGCAACCTGGAACGTGAGAACCATGTGTCCAGGATTTCCCACTGACTTGACCAATATTGACGATGTGAGAAAAACGGCTGTGATTGATGCCGAACTCAATCGTCTTAACATTGATATTGCTGGCCTGCAGGAGACTCGCCTCGCTGAGGAAGGGTCACTCAGGGAAAACAACTACACCTTTTTCTGGAAGGGTAGAGGGCAGGCAGAAAAAAGGCAACACGGTGTGGGCTTTGCAGTGAAGAATTCGCTACTGGGAATGATTGAAATTCCAGCAGGAGGAAATGAAAGACTATTGTCTCTGCGCTTGGCAACCTCTTGTGGGTTTGCCACCATTATTACTGCATATGCACCGACACTCGATTCCTCTGATGATGTGAAGGATTTGTTCTATGAGGAGTTAGACTCTGTGATCAAGGCAGTTCCAAAATCTGACTACATTTATATGCTCGGTGATTTCAATGCTCGTGTGGGCAAGTACTCGAGTTCATGGCCAGTGTGCCTTGGAAAATACAACATCGGTCGCATGAATGAAAATGGGCAAAGGCTGCTGGAGCATTGCACCAGTAATGACCTATGTATTACAAACTCTTTTTTTAAAACAAAAGAGATGCATAAGGTCACATGGAAACATCCAAGATCCGGCCATTGGCACCAGCTGGACTTCATCATCACAACATCTGAACCATATATCATTGACTCGTAGTTACCACAGTGCTAACTGTGATACGGATCATTCTTTGGTTGTTGCAAGGGTTAGATTGAGACCAAAGAGAATCTACACAGCTAAACACAAATCTAGCCCCAGGATTAATATTATTAACACTCACGATCCTGAAAAGTGCTTTCAGTTTCAACAGCAACTTGAAGACGCTTTCACTGATACACCAGAAAATTGTACAGTAAATGAAAAGTGGGGTCAAATTAAGGAAACTCTTTATAAAACTGCCGTAGGGGTTTACGGCACTGTGGATCATAAGAGGCAGGACTGGTTTGCGGCCAACAGCGAGACTCTGCAGCCCTTGATTGATAAGAAGAAGAAAGCTCTCTTAAGAAACAAGGAAAGACCAACGCGTAACACTCTGAGTGAGCTAAGGCAAGCTAGGAAGGATGTGCAAAAGGCTGCCAGGCAGTGTGCAAATGATTATTGGATCAAGTTATGTGAGTCCATTCAAATCGCAAGTGATAAGGGAGACATAAGAAGCATGTATGAAGGAATAAAGAAAGCCTGTGGTCCAGTGATCAAAGAAGTGCACCATTGAAAACCTTGACTGGAGAAATCATCACTGACAAGAAACGGCAGATGGACAGATGGGTAGAGCACTATTTGGAGCTTTACTCAAGTGAGACCAAACTAGCGGATGATGCCCTCAACGCCATAGAGGCTCTACCAACTCTTGACCACCTGGACACACTTCCCACCATAACAGAAGTTAAGTGTGCTATAAATGAACTTGCATCTGGCAAGGCTCCAGGTAAGGATGGGATTCCAATAGAGGTTATCAGTAGTGGGCAAGACACACTCACTATACAGATCCACCAGCTAATAGAGCAATGCTGGCGAGAAGGACAAGTCCCACAGGATTTCAAAGACTCAAGCATCATAACACTGTACAAGAACAAGGGCGATCGGAGCGACTGCAACAACTATAGGGGTATCTCACTTCTGTGTATTGTTGGAAAAGTATTTGCCAGAATTGTTCTGCGCAGACTTCAAGTCCTAGGAGATCAAGTCTACCCGAATCACAGTGTGGCTTTCGACAGAACCGGTCTACCACTGATATGATATTCTCATTGCGACAAATGCAAGAAAAATGCCGTGAACAGAATCAACCACTGTTTATTGCCTTCATCGACCTCGCAAAGGCATTTGATTTGGTCAGTCGTGAGGGTCTGTTCAAGGCACTATAGAAGATTGGCTGCCCACCAACTCTTCTGTCCATTGTGGAATCGTTCCACACAGGCATGAAGGGTATAATCAAGTTTGATGATGCAACTTCTGAAGAATTTGAAATCAAGAGTGGAGTTAAGCAAGGTTGTGTAATAGCTCCCACCCTCTTTGGAATATACTTTTCACTTCTACTGAAATATGCATTTCGTGATCAGGATGGTGGTATATACATTCACTCACGCTCAGATGGCGGCCTCTACAATGCTCAGAGATTGAAGGCTAAGACCAAAATTAGGAGGGTACTGATCAGAGTGTTGCTTTTTGCAGATGATGCTGCAGTTACGACCCACTCTGAGGAAGAATTGCAATGTCTACTATCTGCATTCTCCAATGCTTGTTCTGAATTTGGTTTAACAATTAGCAAAAAGAAGACACAGATTATGTCACAAGGTGCACATGGGGTACCATCAATCTTTATTGACGTACGCGAACTAGAGATAGTAGACCATTTTACATATCTAGGATCAGTGGTAAATAGCAAATTATCCCTAGATCAGGAAATCAACATCCGGATTGGTAAGGCAGCAACAACAATGAACAGGTTAAGAAAAAGAGTCTGGGAGAACAGGAAGCTTACTGCCAAACAAAAGTCCTTGTCTATCACGCCTGTGTCCTTAGTACTCTTCTCTATGGCAGTGAAACCTGGACAACTTACTTACACCAAGAGAACAATTTAAACAGCTTTCATATGCGGTGTCTGCGAAGAATTCTTGGTATTAAGTGGCAAGACAAAATCACAAATACTGAAGTATTGGAAAGATCAGGTTGTGTGACAGTTTATTCCATGCTCAGTCTTCGTAGACTTAGATGGATAGGACATCTTAGGAGGATGGATGATGGTAGAATACCAAAGGATATCTTTTTTGGTGAATTACAGATGGGTAAGAGATCTCAGGGTCGGCCTCTGCTACGATACAAAGATGTGTGTAAGCGGGACATGATTGATACAGGCATTGATAATGCACATTGGGAGCAAGTCGCTGCTGAACGTGTTGCATGGAGGGCAAATATCAGAAATGGAATAAAGTCAAAGGAGAAAATTATTGCAGAAAAGTCACACACCAAGCGTTTGAGACGTAAGATGGTGCATGATGGTGGAAATGACCACGTGTTCAGATGCACCCACTGTGAACGGACATTTACAGCGCAAATTGGCCTTATCAGTCACACTCGCTACCTTATAGTTAAAAGTTATTATGCCTTTTTAAAGCACAAACTATCGTCTGTCAAGACGGCAAGGTGCCAATGGAATGTGTAAAGTGAAAAAGTAGAGATGGCTGCACAGATTAGGAGGACATTAACAAATTCAACTCATACTTGCGAATCCGATCGTCAGAAGGCCTTGGGTATTCCATTATACATCTAATGAAAAGTGACCTATTATATATTATGATGCCAGTTATTACTATCTGTAGTGGCTGGAACGTAAAAACTAGCATCATATCAATTGCGATGAGCTAGGGATACAAGCATCTTGCTCGGACTATGTGACGATGAACAACTAGTCAACTTTTATACTATAGAGGATAGATAGGCGGTCTAACATCAACAATTCTGATGTATATTTACTGATCCGATCGTCAGAATCCCTTGGAGTTTTCCGTTATATAGCTATTGTAAAGTAATTGATTGTATATTATAATTGTGGTTATTACTGCCTGTAGTGGATGGGACTTAAACACTATCATCATGCCAAGGACGATATGATAGCGGTACAGGACACGTCATCTTGCTGTGTAATCGTGTACAGCCAGTCACGTGGTCAAATGTCTAAGGGATACAAGTGGACAAGTGGTTAATAGCTACAACAGGACCACGTGTGGGCGCTGCTTTATGTCACATGCATAAGTATACATCCGGAACAAGGGAATAATGGGTACAACCGGTAAATTATGGTGGCACTTCGGTCACAAAGCATAAGGAGACATCCAGAACACATGGGCTCTTGCTAAAGTAGGTCAAAGATGGCGGTTCTTGCGGTCACATTTGTAAGGATACATTCGATACACGTGATTAAGGGGATATTATAGCCTTCTTCTTCTTCTGAGTGAGTAAGGAGTGTGAGTGTGATATATATATATATATATATATATATATATATATATATATATATATATATATATATATATATATATATACTAGCTAACCCGGCCTTGCTTCGTCCAGCCCATGGCGGGGATCTATCTATCTATCTATCTATCTATCTATCCATCTATCTATCTATCTATCTATCTATCTATCTATCTCAGTGCACTTAAAACTATGGCTGCAATGGACACAGAGCAGAGAATAATTTTCACACTATACCAGCACTTGATCCTCTCGGTAATTCATTATGGATTAGGTCTGCTCACTGCCTCAGAGAGTTAGCTGGTGAAGTTAGAGCGCATACAAAACGAAGCCATGCGGGTCATTCTGGGATGCACTAGAGACACCCCAGTAGTGTGTATGCGTTACATCCTTGGTCTGCCGACTGT
Organism: Cepaea nemoralis; assembly: GCA_014155875.1. Classification (NCBI taxonomy): domain Eukaryota; kingdom Metazoa; phylum Mollusca; class Gastropoda; order Stylommatophora; family Helicidae; genus Cepaea; species Cepaea nemoralis. Next base: position 36,794 of record JACEFZ010027622.1, on the reverse strand, counting down.
TGCTGGTAGGCTCAAGGTGATGCAGGCGAAGGCATACCTCAGAGTAGCTGCAGACACAGACCACCCACTGCATGAGGCGCTGGACGCAGTTAAGGGTCAGCGACTGATAAGAGGGAAATCGTGGATGGCTCAGGTGGAGGATACGATACGACAGGTATGCCACTTGGAGAACATTAGGCGTGGAGAGGAGTGGGTCAGAGTACCAGCGGAGCAGTCAGACTTGTGCAGAGTTATAATCACATTAAGCCGGGAGTGCAGGGAATGGCCAGCAGGGGCCACGGAAGTGGAAATCCAGCAACTAATTCAGGACAATGCTCACTCGGGTGATGTGATTATCTACACAGATGGTTCGGTGTCAAGAGGTGAGAGAAGTGGCTGGGGTTCATAGCCAAAGCTAATGGTCGACTGTTTGGGGCAGGAGAGCCTGGCATATGATACCACAACATCCAGCTTAAGAATGGAGGTGGAGGCAGTCACTGCGGCTCTCCGCTGGATGGAGAATACGACACACACACACATCGTGATTGTAACTGACTCAGAAAGCATGCTGACGAGGGTGAGGACGGGCAGGACTTCGTGCGGAGTGGCTTGCTTCGCTTCGGAGGTCACGGGTGACAAGCATCGCCTGGATCTTTTCTCCGGGGCATGCCGGTGTGCTGGGAAATGAACAGGCGGACAGATTGGCTGGCTCTGCAGAACTTGGTGGAGTATTGATACATGACAAGGCAGACTGTGGATTGCGGCCTTGTGGGAGCACGTGCACACCTCGGAGGAGCAAATGGATTACCATGGTCTAGCAAGAATGAGACAGCGAGGAGTGACGAGGGAACTGGCCGACGCTCAACGCTCAGAGGAAAGGCGAGACGGACTTATAATCAGATTGCTACTTGTACTATTAGTGTTGGAACTCTTCGCTGGCTACTGAGGATGGGGACAGAGCACTTGTGGGAATGCCCCGAATGCTGTGATGTCGATTCCTAAATCAATCAATCAATCAATCAATCAATCTATCTATCTATCTATCTATCTGCCTGCCTGCCTGACTGCCTGCCTGTCTGTCTGTCTGTCTGTATGTCTGTCTGTCTGTCTGTCTGCCTGCCTGCCTCCCTCCCTGCCTGCCTGTCTGTCTGTCTGTCTGTCTGCCTGCCGGTCGGCCTGTCTATCTGTATGTCTGTCTGTCTGTCTGTCTGTCTGTCTGTCTACCTGCCTGCCTGTCGGTCGGTCGGTCGGTCGGTCGGTCTGTCTGTCTGTCGGTCTGTCTTTCTGTCTGTCTGTCTGTCTGTCTGTCTATCCGGAAACTGCAGACGTTTGAATTCGAATGGCATATCTGTTGCAATCATTGGGATGCGAGGCAACAGTACATCTTCTCCTTTAAATTTCACACTTAAAATTGTAGCTTCGATGATATGGGTTCAAAAATTTTCACGTATCTAAAATAGATCCCTTATTTTTACGAAAACTTTGAAGATGCCTTAAAGTGTTTATCACCTTTTATATAACGCATATGCCTGTAGTTAACTTCTTTAAACATTTTATAAAACTTTAAGAAAAATACAACAATTATTTAAATTACATAAAGCAATGTCACTAAGAGTAATGTTCCTTGATATAAATTTTGTTGTTAAGCCCCTTAATTAGACGTCGTTCCTTTTAATCTTGATTTATTACGTACATAACTGTTTTTAAACTAACAAACTACGCCAGCTAGCTCCGCGGGAATAAGAAGAACATCTGTACAAAGGTTCATCTCAATCGGGTGGACCGTTCGGGAACGCATAAAGGACACACAAACAAAGACATAAACAAACATTCTTTTATATATATATATATATATATATATATATATATATATATAATATATATATATATATATATATATATGTGTGTGTGTGTGTGTGTGTGTGTGTGTGTGTAAGAAGAGAAGAAGAGAGAGAGAGCGAGAGAGGGAGAGAGAGAGAGAGAGAGAGAGAGAGAGAGAGAGACGAGAGAGAGACGTGAATTGCATCACTAATTTTTACGTTACAAAATGTATATGTACAATTTTTCTCCATTTTTTTAAACGGTTTTGCGAGAAGGCTCAAGATAATCGTCACTGTATGTGTGTGTAAAGTGTGGAAGTTTGTTCATAATAGTAATGCGCATTGTTTATGTCTACAAAATTCATTTGACAATGGTTTTTCCTATGCACTATTGATGAACGACAGATGAGTGATAGGAAGGGCCGAATGTAAGACGGGCCTGCGTGCCCATGAATATATGTTACCCTTTGAAAATAAAGTCCATTCATTCGTTCGTTCGTTCGTTCGTTCGTTCTTCTTCTTCTTCTTCTTCTTCTTCTTCTTCTTCTTCTTCTTCTTCTTCCTTCTCTCTTCCTCCTCACAACTCCATCTCTATAATTAGTCCTAAATGATCCAAATGTACTAGTAGGTCTCTCCTTCTATATCAAGAAAACAGTAACAATGGTGATATTAACGAAAAGGGTGACACCAAAATGTGAAATAGAAATGGAATGAAATTTTTTTTAGCCAAGTCGATAGTTTTAAATACCAAGGAGCATTTATAACATCAGATGGAAGATGCGCAACAGAGATTAAGAGCAGAATAGGGCAAACCAATGCTGTATTTTGGAAAATGAAGAGTATCATTTGCAATAAGTCAATTTCATTGAATGTAAGAAATAGTGTGCTAAATGCTATATAGAACCTGTACTGCTGTATGGCAGTGAAACTTCGAATGTAAATGAACAAATTGGGAAGAACTTGGAAGCAACAGAGATGAGGTTCCTAAGACGAATATTGCGAATTCCTTGGACTGCCAAAGTTGCTAATAATGACTGAATGAAAGATTCTAATGAAACTAGAACATTATATATAACAATAGGAGAGCGACAAACAGCTTTCTTCGGTCATGTAATGCGAAGAGAGGCATTGGAGACCATCGTGAAAAAATCGTGAAAGATCGAGGGAAAGGGAGGGAGAGGTAGACCAAGAGAAATGATGCTGGATTGTTGAGACGGTGGCATGGAGGAATATCATCAGCGGTTTATCCAGAACACCAAAGACCGAGATATGTGAAGAGCCATGAACGCCTACGCCAACCGGTATGGCACTTGATGATGATAATGATGATGATGGACATTACCATTCTGGGATTTTCAGTTAGGGATTAACACAGGCACCGTCGTTACACATCCACCCGTATTATCTAAGCGTACCCAGAGCATATACTCATTTGCTGGTCAGCGATTCTCTGAATACACTGAACCCGTCCATGGGTCCCTGACAGCAATTCCGTACTGCAGGAGCCAGTCTTGGCTTCTAATAATGATGACTATGCGCATAAGCACCCTTCTGCTCTGGTCATGGCTGAGAGGAATTGTTCAAACCCTTCTCTCCTTCAGCGTCAGACATAAATATCTACTCGACCACGGGTGTCGGATCGCAGAGGCCGGAAAATGGCGTAACTGGGTTTTTATACCCAGCCAACACGACGGCCTATCATACTATGCGTTTTAGTAGCGGATCATGGGATATGCTACTCTATCATATTGTGGAGCGCCCCCCCCCCTTTCCCCACCAGCGAGCTACAAGCTATTCCAGGCAAGACTGACCGAAAAGCTATGCCGTCTTATTGACTTGTGGATCCCTACTCATCGAGACGAGGCCTCGAAGTCTGGGTGTAAGGTTTACTCATTATATGATTATGTACACAGATGAATCTTTTTTTTTCCAAATAACTAGGCAACATACCGACCCCTGCCGGAAGATGTAACAGAGATAAATCAGATCCACAGATACATTTACAAGATTGAGCAACTCATGACAACTCGGAAATATCTGCTTCTTCTTCTATAGTCCATGCCGTGTGGCGTTGGTGATCATGTCTGTCCACAGACTCCTGTCTCGTGTACTGCCAATCTTCTTATAGTCCATGCCGTGTGGCATTAGTGATCATGTCTATCCACAGCCTTCTGTCTCGTGTACTGCCAATCTTCTTATAGTCCATGCCGTGTGGCATTAGTGATCATGTCTATCCACAGCCTTCTGTCTCGTGTACTGCCAATCTTCTTATAGTCCATGCCGTGTGGCATTAGTGATCATGTCTGGCCACAGCCTTCTGTCTCGTGTACTGCCAATCTTCTTATAGTCCATGCCGTGTGGCATTAGTGATCATGTCTGGCCACAGCCTTCTGTCTCGTGTACTGCCAATCTTCTTATAGTCCATGCCGTGTGGCATTAGTGATCATGTCTATCCACAGGCTTCTGTCTCGTGTACTGCCAATCTTCTTATAGTCCATGCCGTGTGGCGTACAGAGGGTAAATTCTCAATTTCACGTTCTTTATCATTATAGCAACACCTATAATTTCCGTTTGGTTGTCAGAGGTCACATATACTTCACTTATATCTCTCACTCACACATGCTACTTCTCACTCACACATGCTACCTCTCACTCACACATGCTACCTCTCACTCACACATGCTACCTCACACTAACACCTGATCACAGATGAAGTAATCTGAACAAACGCGAGCATGGGATCGATGACTTTATTACAGTAACATACATCCTCTACAAGTCATCATACTGTGTTCAGCCTAAGAACTCTCCATAGAAGAAAGTCCTCTTGCTGTCCTTGTCCTTCAGGAATAAGAGGGATGGTTGGTCGACAGTAAACTTCTCCGAGCCTGAAATTTCTGTAAATACGATGGCAGTGCCTACAGCTGTCACTGTTCCTGTCTCCAGGACTTTAATGGCGACCTTGTGTACGACCAAGCCGATGAGAAACTTGGCTGTAAACAAACACACAGTTCATGGAATATGTTTACTCGCACTAGTCAAAATGATTTATTTTCTATTGTTTTGTTCCATCGATCTATCTATTTTCTGTCTGCTTTTCAATGAGTCTTTTATTGCCCTTTCATTTGATATCTTTTATCGTTTGTCTGTCTGCTTCATGTTGGTTACTCAGACAGTATTCCCGTAGTTCCTTATGTTGACGATTTACTCCAAATGTCCCCTCGACTGGGCGTTACGAGTTCGGCGAAGTAGTGCAGCAATGACCCAGTCATGGGGCCACCATTGTGTTATGCTTTTGTTAATAAATTTTATTGCACGTATGATACTGTCAAGATGTGACCATTTGAAGTGTCGTTATGATAATAGATGATAAAACTTGTTCCGAGTGTTGTTCGATTATGCGTCTAACTCTGTAACTCTAGCGTGAGTGATGAGGAAAGAGAGTAAGCTACATGTTGTCAGCGAACATGGACAAACTATACATATCTAATACTAAAGTGCAGTAAACCATAATAACCATGGCACAGATATCTTCAACCATCAAATACAGACCATAGAAGTCGCGCTATTGGCAAGTTGCAACCATTGGCTCGACGTGCCAGTAGTGAGACAACCTGCTAAGTTTGGCCTAAAAGTTGCATCATAACAACGATGATGACGAGAAGGGAGAACAACAGACAATGCTATATGAAGGTGAGCAGAAGGGAGAACAACAGACTTTGCTATATGAAGGTGAGCAGAAGGACAGACACGTCATTCACTCACCAGAGCTGCTGATTCCCTGGAAGTTGGCATGGCTAGGATCAAACGCTTTCTTCAACCCCCGATGCTGCAGGGTTGTATTCAGTACACTCTTGGACTGAGTCTTGAACTTGGGTACTCTCAGTTTCACATGGCGGGGGGTCAGTCCTTGGAACAGATGCTCCGCATTTTCTGGCTGAGCCAGAGCACTCTCTGAAAGCAAACAGTTGACTGAGATGTAGAGGTAGGCATGAAAGCAAATAGTTGACTGAGGTGTAGAGTTAGGCGTGAAAGCAAACAGTTGACTGAGGTGTAGAGTTAGGCGTGAAAGCAAACAGTTGACTGAGGTGTAGAGTTAGGCATGAAGTACACGTGACATTCTGTACACAAGTTATGTATGTTCCAGCGATACATTTGTATGCATGACATAAAAGGCAGCGTAGGAGGTCTGGCGTGAGACTGTCTACAATTGTCTCGTAGACAAGCTGCCAGATCCCAATAATCATGGAGAAGTCTGGCGTGAGACTGGCTACATGGTCCCATAGACAAGTGTAGCTGGCAGATCCCAATAATCATGGAGAAGTCTGGGGTGAGACTGGCTACATGGTCCCGTAGACAAGCTGCAAGATCCCAATAATCATGGAGAAGTCTACTCAGAGCTTGGTGTGTGTCGGGTGAGTACTCTGTTGGCAGGTGACAAGCACATGAAATATATTTATATTTATTCAGACACGTTCAGTGTGCTTAAGAAATACATATGTTAAATTATATATACATGTCAGCTGTGTTTAAACAGGCAAGCAGTCGTTTAAGTGCCATCTTCACACCAAAGGTTGGCTACAATAATCTGCCAACACTGTTTTCTGTCTTTAGTACTCCCCTGCTGGCTCCTGAACTTGGAGAGGGACAAGACGACTCTGTACACAGTCCCTGCGGAGATAGTAATTTGATGTTGGATCAGGAGGGAAGTCTACACATCAACCTCAACATGACAGATTGGTCAGGAGGGAAATCTCTACACCAACCGAAACCTGATAGATGCAAACCCTTCCCAGGGCACACACAACCTTAATGCCAGAACTTCAGACTTAAACATGAAGACTCAGTCTTCCAGACGGTTTACTAACCAACCAACAGAAATAATACAGACGTGTCTCCTACCAAGATCGGTAATTCCATCAATCGCCGCAGGTCGGACAATGTAGAGAGAGAAACGGTCACCCAAGTAGGGCAGCTCCACCACGTCAGCTCCGAGGACACCTCTCCTGATGTTCACATTCCGACTGTCTTTCATCATCTCCACCTGTGTGCAATCACCAAGCAACAATATATCACAACCGGACAGACATTGCATTGATTATAGTGACCTAACTGTCCAGATAACTACAACAATATATACATATTCCATATACACAATGCATAAAATCATCTCTCTATCTGTGGAACACGAACACAACGAAGCTTTGCCATTCATTGATGTTCTAATGAGACGTAGAGCAGACGGCACAATTCAAAGATCGGTGTAACCCAAAGAAATATGGACTTGCCAATACTTAAATTTTCAGAGCTTCACACCTGTCCATTACAAACGGGGCTTAGTACGGACCCTGTTTGACCGCGCTAGGAAGATATGAACCCAGGGCACACTGACAGATAAATTTGAAAATCTGAAGAATGTCTTAAACCTGAATGTGTACACCATATGATATATAAAACTCCACTGCCAACAGCCGAAACCAAAACCAGACTTAACTACAGTCCCTAAACTCAAGGTATTCATCCAGCTAACCTTTCGAGGGGGTGACGTAATGCAACGTCTACAGGACGGGCTCATTACAGCAGTCGGCCAAACATTCTGTGCTGCAACTCCATTCATTAGGTACAGAACCACACCTATTCCCATCCCGGCAACAAAACAATCAGTCCCTATGAACGCCACATCCAATTGCATTTACCAATTCACATACAGGTGCCAGTCTACCTACATCGACAGAACAGAGCGGCAGTTAACCAACAGGGTGGTTGAACACATACCCAATTGAATCGACAAGATACTACACACAGGCGATGGAAGCCTGGCCAGGTCGACACATCACAAACTTCCTGCGTCATCGATTGCACAGCAATTCTTAGATAACGGTCAAGTGAAGAAGAAGAAGAAGAAGAAGAAGAAGAAGAAGAAGAAGAAGAAGAAGAAGAAGAAGAAGAAGAAGAAGAAGAAGAAGAAGAAGAAGAAGAAGAAGAAGAAGAAGAAGAAGAAGAAGAAGAAGAAGAAGAAGAAGAAGAAGAAGAAGAAGAAGAAGAAGAAGAAGAAGAAGAAGAAGAAGAAGAAGCAGCAGCAGCAGCAGCAGCAGCAGCAGCAACTGCAGCTGAGATGACAGATACGATTAGAGAGTCAAGATTGTTGATGTCTCCTTCAGATCGGTCCCCGGAGAAGAAGGCCGTGGTGAGTCTGTATGTGTATGAGCCCCTATCTGTAGTAGAATGCCACTGACAGAGGAGAACAGATAATCAGAAATATGTCGCCCACCTGAGACTTGGTACCGTCCTGCTTCTGGAAATCCCGTGTCCTTGTCTTCGATCCAACGAACTGCTGCTGCCAGGTTCCGTTAAAGGCAATCGTATTGAGGAGAACTGCCACCGTGGAGGCATTCACGCTTCCTGTAACATGGACAAATACTGGATGGTAAGGCCAGATATACATGCATGCAACTGAACACCACCAGCATACCGTCAAACATCAGTTCATTCTGGTCGTCGTCTTCCCCAGTCAACCTCATCTACGGTGATAGCCGACCTCTGACTTTTCTTCTAGGGACCATGACGTGATATTGTTTTGAGACGCTTTGCTTCAATGTTCAAATCTGATAGAAATGTCAGAGTTCTTCTTCTTCTTTATCCATAGTACTTTCAAAATTGTCGTCCAATATTAATGTAGTAGTTGTTATAGTAGTAGTAGTAGTAGTAGTAGTAGTAGTAGTAGTAGTAGTAGTAGTAGTAGTAGTAGTAGTAGTAGTAGTAGTAGTTGTAGTAGTTGTAGTAGTAGTAGTAGTAGTAGTAGTAGTAGTAGTAGTAGTAGTAGTAGTAGTAGTAGTAGTAGTAGTAGTAGTAGTAGTAGTAGTAGTAGTGGTGGTGGTGGTGTTGATAGTAGCAAAGATGATGATGGTGCTGGTTATGGTGGGTGTGGCGTTTCTGGCTGTGGTGGTGATACTGATGATTGTAGTAGTGGTGGTGATGGCAGTGAAGGTGATGGCGACAGTAGTAGTAGTAGTGATTAGAAGAAGGAAACAAGAACACAAGTAGAAGCAGCAGATTTATTCAGAAATGAGACATATAATGTGTCATATCACTTTCCGATCAACGGTAACCACTGTTATCCAACATTATACATACGTACCTGGTGATAGCAGATCTTTCATCATTCCATATGTTTGCTCCTCCACGTAAGATATGATCTGTCTCTCAGGACCACCTACAGCAGAAAGGTTGAAGTTGGCGACCTCGGCCATGCAGTATTTCCTGGCATCTCTAATATACTGCTGTTTTAGAGCGATGCCAGGGTTGACAAACAGCGCATTTGCAATGTGCACGTTCACTTGACTGGCACTGTTGAACTGAAAATAATCAAGTGAAAATGCTTGTGGTGAAGTTGCAGTACCTTCATGAACACCCCGTCAGTATCTGAGCCTACTGCAGACTTAACAGTTCAAATACAGTCTTCGGTATGATTGGCAAGCAACATCAACAAAACAAAACAACAACAACAACAACAACAACAACAACAATAACAACAACAACAGAACTCCATCTGTACTAGAAAGTTGTCACTTCACAGATTCAGTGCCAAACAAAACGTGGGTTTCGACCAAACAAACGGGATGGCGTAACGATGGGAAGTAGTTGTGTGTTACAGTTAGGCGTACAAGTTGTGAATATGGTAGCGGGTAAGCTGTATTACATGTCAAATTAAAGGGCGTTGCATAGGGACAACTGATGTATATACGCCTTGGAAGATATGGAAAATCGCCTAAGACGATTAATGATTTAATTGCCATACAGCTGGAGAAGTCAAAGTGTCACGCAGTACAGTTAACCTAGGGTCGTGCACAGTTCAGTGACGGTGTTCGGCAAGTGAACACCAGAACGTGAAAGGCTGGCACTGTGCACACAACTTGAGACACGTTGGAACTCGCTTCCTAACAGGAAGTGGGGTCAGACAAGTTAGTCGGTGTTGAGCCATAGTCCAGTATAGACATGGTGAGATCCATCTAGAGTTATGGCCAACATTGTGCCACTCTATCATTATATAATTGTATCGTGTTCGTTATGTCTATGAATTATGGAACGACAGACATGTAATTGTGCTTAATATATTTGTAGAAAATGCTGACGGAGTTTTGTCATTTGATAGTGCGTTCAGCTAGTTATAGAATGTGTGTAGTATTGAAACCACAGTTTATCAGTTTAAGTGAGTCAGAGCATGTGGCCCATCAACACCACGGTCAAGACCGGCAAACGAGACATAATCACGAACTCTCAAATGGCCTGATGGTGATAAACACTAAGAGCGATAGAGTGGCTCTCCAGCGCATCATGCGGCACAGCTGCTGAAGGGCGTCAGCGCTACCTGTCATACGCTATGCTACTATATATCATTTTCTCATATTCCTCGTCGCTGTATAGTGCTCCCAGCAAACAGATCTATGGCTCTTCCTATCTGTGGCATCTAGCCAATAAGCGGCTCTATGACAATAGATCTAGATACATAGAGCTTGATACGTGGCACCCATGTCATTTAATCAGTCAACTACTGCTCACCACAGACTGTTACTCATTTTGATCCAAACATTTTACTCTTTAATTTAAAACATTCATTCTTTTAGGCAGTCATATTTTTTGGAACATTATGAGATGACAAAAACTAGAACATATTATGAAAACTATAAAGATGTGTGGAAAAAGAGATAGAGGAAGACAGCGAGAGAAAATTCTTGACAGCATTTTGCTATGACACGAAGGGTGTCAACGTACAAACTGATGCAAGCTATTGGAAACCACGAGATATGGAGAAGCAATGATCGCACACTGGTCACACAAAGGGACAATGACTAAACAGATGATGCCGGCATCCCCACTGCTGGTCACACAAAGGGACAATGACTAAACAGATGATGCCGGCATCCCCACTGCTGGTCACACTAAGGGACAGTGACTAAACAGGTGATGCCGGCATCCCCACTGCTGGTCACACAAAGGGACAGTGACTAAACAGATGATGCCGGCATCCCCACTGCTGGTCACACAAAGGGACAATGACTAAACAGATGATGCCGGCATCCTCACTGTTGATTTCCCTCGGTGCCTCCTCTCCCCCAACTTGCCCATTGTCACGACATTCTAGCTGTCCCCTTCTGATGTCCTCAAAGAAAGAAGATTGTTCTACTTCTGATGTCCTCAAAGAGAGAAGATTGTCTACTTCTGATGTCCCCCCCCCCCCAAAAAAAAGAAGATTGGTCTCCCATCTGCTGTTATAAAAGTAGTCAAATGCTTGAACACACTCACTGGCTTCAAACGAATTCATGTACTTTGATGTTTCATTAGGGAAGACATTTGTTGTCTTGTAATCACCATTTCTTCTGGTTGTCTGTTATACCTTTGTTTCGACTTGTGTTGCAAGTACATTTATCTTTACTTGTAGCTACAAGGGGCCTTCAAGTGAAAACCTTAACAGTGTGACCGGGAATTACAATCACCACGCCATTGTCTTGTAAACTGTCAATATTGTAGGTAAGGATACCGTGTGTGTTTAGCACTTGGCATCACGGTGCAGACGAACACGGTGACGTCATAAGAATAGTTTAAATATGGCCGCCCCACGTTTGATATGCACCAAAGAGGAGCAGTGTTATATTATCCGTAGTTTGATCAGTAAATTTTGTTTTTACTTTTTCAGAATATATTCACACACATACAAACAAAATACAATTTAAGGTTTTAATTTGAAGCCCCCTTGTATAACATCACAACAAGACTGCCCAGGCAGCCACCGTGGTGCAGTGGTTAGAACACTTGCAGCCAGTCCGGTGGCCATCTATTCGATGTCAGTACCAGGTAGAGATTCTCTGACATGGACTTGGGCTGGTAAATCAGCCAAACCTCGCATGGGTACAGCGACATCTTCCGGTGGGTCAGCCTGGCCGGTCTAATACTGACCACAGCACCCACAGGGAGCCACTCAGTCTAACACATGGGTCAGCACGGCGACAGAGCGGTCAGCTCTCTGGCCTACCAGTCCGGTGATTACATGTCTAAAACATGGGTCAGTACGGCGATCGAACGGTCAGCCCTCTGGTCTACCAGTCCGGTGATTACATGTCTAAAACATGGGTCAGCACGGCGACAGAGCGGTCAGCTCTCTGGTCTTCCAGTCCGGTGATTACATGTCTAAAACATGGGTCAGCACGGCGATCGAACGGTCAGCCCTCTGGTCTACCAGTCCGGTGATTACATATCTAAAACATGGGTCAGCACGGCGACAGAGCGGTCAGCTCTCTGGCCTACCAGTCCGGTGCTCACTTTTTCGAACCCTGCCTAAAATGGGTATCATGAAATGTCCTTGGAAGTAAAAACGGCCCACCTTATAGTGACTGCATCAACCAATGAGACCTGATATTGATTGTATCACCCAATGAGACCTGATATTGAATGTATCAACCAATGAGACCTGATATTGATTGTATCAACCAATGAGACCTTATATTGATTGTATAAACCAATGAGACCTGATATTGATTGTATCAACCAATGAGACCTGATATTGAATGTATCAATCAATGAGACCTTATATTGATTGTATCAACCAATGAGACCTGATATTGAATGTATCAACCAATGAGACCAGATATTGAGTGCATCAACCAATGAGACCTGATATTGATTGTATCAACCAATGAGACCTGATATTGATTGTATCAACCAATGAGACCTGATATTGATTGTATCAACCAATGAGACCTGATATTGATTGTATCAACCAATGAGACCTGATATTGAATGTATCAACCAATGAGACCTGATATTGATTGTATCAACCAATGAGACCTGATATTGAATGTATCAACCAATGAGACCTGATATTGAATTTATCAACCAATGAGACCTGATATTGACTGTATCACCTAATGAGACGTGATATTGATTGTATAAACCAATGAGACCTGATATTGATTGTATCAACCAATGAGACCTGATATTGATTGTATCAACCAATGAGACCTGATATTGATTGTATCAACCAATGAGACCTGATATTGATTATATCAACCAATGAGACCTGATATTGAATGTATCAACCAATGAGACCCGATATTGATTGTATCAACCAATGAGACCTGATATTGATTGTATCAACCAATGAGACCTGATATTGATTGTATCAACCAATGAGACCTGATATTGATTGTATCAACCAATGAGACCTGATACTGATTGAATCAACCAATGAGACCTGATATTGATTGTATCAACCAATGAGACCTGATATTGATTGTATCAACCAATGAGACCTGATATTGATTGTATCAACCAATGAGACCTGATATTGACTGTATCAACCAATGAGACCTGATATTGATTGTATCAACCAATGAGACCTGATATTGATTGTATCAACCAATGAGACCTGATATTGATCTCCCTGGCCACACACATGTCACTATTAGGGTGTGTGTGTGTGTGTGTGTGTGTGTGTGTGTGTGTGTGTGTGTGTGTGTGTGTGTGTGTGTGTGCTCATCAACCAGCCTTTGACAAGCTGGTGTTTCACAAGCTGGGCGTCACTTCTCAAGTCCAATGATTGGCATTCATTTCGCCGAGCCCTACAATGGGCATGCATCTACCTGAAGAGGCTGGGATAGAGATTTTACCGCCAAATCGGTACTAGATGAAACATCTTCACGGTAACTGTGTTGCAAGACTCTCCTGTCCTTCTCCAAGCTTAGAAACCAGCAGGGTGAATACGATCAGTACTGCAACTTCCCATCTGTAGAGAGGCATGCTGGGATGTCACCAGCTGGTGACCCAGAACACCAGACAGACAGGCATTAGGTTAAGGTAGGTTCTCCACTGGTTGTAAGTGTTCATTACCAATAAACTCCAACCCGATGCCCAGACAGAAATAATGGACAAACATTAGTTACCTTGGCAATGAGGTCACGATAGATCTCGTGGGCCAACGTGTCAGGCGGGTAGGTCAACCCCAGAAAAGTCGACAATTCTCTAGCAGTGTCTCCACGAGCACCCAGCGAGGTCATGGTCACAGCTGAGTGCAGGCTGTTGGGAAGGTGAATGTGGTTATACAGGTCACAACAATAGCACTTCGTATATACATGGTCAATGCTGAGTGCAGGCTGTTGGAAAGGTGGATGTGGTTATACAGGTCACAACAATAGCAATTGGTATATACATGGTCACAGCTGAGTGCAGGCTGTTGGGAAGGTGAATGTGGTTATACAGGTCACAACAATAGCAATTGGTATATACATGGACAATGCTGAGTGCAGGCTGTTGGAAAGGTGGATGTGGTTATACAGGTCACAACAATAGCAATTGGTATATACATGGTCACAGCTGAGTGCAGGCTGTTGGGAAGGTGAATGTGGTTATACAGGTCACAACAATAGCAATTGGTATATACATGGTCAAAGCTGAGTGCAGGCTGTGGGAAGGTGAATGTGGTTATACAGGTCACAACAATAGCAATTGGTATATACATGGTCAAAGCTGAGTGCAGGCTGTTGGGAAGGTGAATGTGGTTATACAGGTCACAACAATAGCAATTGGTATATACATGGTCAAAGCTGAGTGCAGGCTGTTGGGAAGGTGAATGTGGTTATACAGGTCACAACAATAGCAATTGGTATATACATGGTCAAAGCTGAGTGCAGGCTGTTGGAAAGGTGGATGTGGTTATACAGGTCACAACAATAACAATTGGTATATACATGGTCAAAGCTGAGTGCAGGCTTGTTGGAAAGGTGGATGTGGTTATACAGGTCACAACAATAACAATTGGTATATACATGGTCAAAGCTGAGTGCAGGCTGTTGGAAAGGTGAATGTGGTTATACAGGTCACAACAATAGCACTTCGTATTATGCTGCAAAGTAATATCATAATGTAATTCATTCATTTATAAACTATACACAGACATTGAAATGGCAGCAATGAAAAAGGATAGCACAATGTGATTATCACAAGAGTCTGAAAGACATGATTATGAGACAGCAGGGATAAACGGGGCATTGTTGCAATGAATACAACACAAGCATTCATAATATCCTGCAGGAAGATACCAACATACAACATTGCTCAGAGTAACAACCAGAGTGCTGCCATGGCTTCTTGTGGGATTGTGGCTGGAGGGTTTGGGTATTTGAACTTGGTGGCATGTCAACCAATACGTTGATGTCATGTCAAACAATAAATGTCACGTCGATATCGTGTGTCGTATCGCCTGGTGACATCTGATGAGTAACATGTTGATGTTATGTCATGTCATTTCATACAGTCAAAAGACTGGCTCCACGTTTAGGAACATGTCACTCCAGCTTAAACCTAGTTCTATCAACTCATCATCATCATCATCATCATCATCAACATCATCATCATCATCATCCTCATCTATCATCATCATCCACTTGTGCCGTTAGCGTTCGAGGGGAAGAATAATTGGCGTTCCATGCGAGCGATGGGTGACCTGGAAAGTGCCATCCGTGTGTTTGTACGATGTCTCTGATGTCGTCAATCCATTTTCTTCTTGGGCGTCCTCTTGCTCTCGTCGCAGATCTACTTTGATGTAGCACCAGTGCTGGTAGTTGCTGGTGTTGCATTCTAACGAGACAGCCGAACCATTTGATCTTCTGTCTTTCAATAAATGTGGCACAAGGTGTTGATCCCACAGTCTGTCTGATAACAGCATTTCTTACTCGGTCTCGGATTGTTAGGTTGACAGCTCTCCTCAGGCATCTCATCTCACAGGTGTTGATTTTCCTTACGTGTGATTTGGATAATATCGAAGTTTGAGATTGATAGCATAGGTTGGTGTGAATATGCTGTTTATTATCTGTCGTTTTGTGGACATGGATATATGTGGATGTTTCAGTATGGGTGATAGTTGATATGTAAGTGCACTTGCTTTTTGACATTTGATTTCGATTTCTCTGTCCAATCTGCCATCTTCTGTGATCATACTTCCAAGATATTTGAATTCTTTAACTTGTTTCAGAGATGTGCTATTTATCTGCATATTTAGTGGACCAGGAAAACTGCCAACTTGCATTACTTCGATTTTGGCTGTATTTATACCCATATTGTATCTGCTGCATGTTGAACTAAGTTTATCAATATGATTCTGCAGTCTGCCCTCGTCGCTATAAACAGGCATGATCGTCTGCAAATAGAAGCTCTATGTATTGGTGTAGATCTGTTGTTTCATCTGGAGTAAACTGTTCTAAATTTTCTTACTCTGTTCTGTCAAGGCTTGCTTCTTTGGATATTCTATGTAGATATTCAATAGCAGAGAAGAGAGCACACATCCCTGCCTCACTCCTGTATTGAATTTGAACATATCTGATATACCTTCTTGTGTTCTTACTGCACTTTGGCTCGAGTGGTACATGGCTATGATGTTTTCTAGCAATTGTCCTTGTATCCCATAGTCTTCAAGGATGGTCCATAGTCTGTGTCTGTCTACTCTATCGAAATCCTTTTCCTGATCTACACTGTTCTGCTGGTCATTATATTCGATGGCTTCTTTCCACACACTTGTCTATGTGTGAATACTGCATCAGTGCAACGTTTACCTTTCCTGAAACCAAATTGTACTTCGCTTAACTGTTGTCCAACTATGGGTCTAGCTCTATGTTCCAATAGTCTTATGTAAATTTTTCATTTAGACTCTGTAGTTATATACCTCTGTGTGTTTCGCACCCTCTCATATATCCTTTCTTTTTCCATATTGGAACTATTACTGCCTGTTGCAAATCGTCTGATACTTTTCTTTCTTCCCAAGCTTTGTTAAGAAGTCTTGTCAGTCATTTAACTCCAGTTTTCCCACAAGTATGAATTGCTTCTGTTGCTATTCAATCTGGACCCGGTGATTTGTTTTTAGGACTTTTCTGTATAATTGATTTGACTTCTGTAGGGATGAAGTTTGGTTCTTGTTGTCCACAATTTTTAGACACAAAAGTGAGGTTTTCTATGTTATGTGTGAGGTTAAATAGTTCCTGAAGTATTCTGCCTACCTTGCTAGTCTTTGCCATCAGGGATGGTCTTATGCAGTTTTTTTTTTTATTTCTTGTTTGAATACGTCTTTAACCGTATTTTCCTGAAGCTTCCTATAATTGATGACATATGTTGTTAACTGTTTGCTTCTTATTTTCCTGTATGTTTTGATCATTCAGTGACCAATTGGAAATATTAAAGACATCAGTCAACCAAGCTGCAGAAACAACCATTCCACAAAATAAAGATAATAGGACGCAAGAAATGGATGACGGAAGACATCTTAAAACTCATGGAAGTAAGAAGAAATAACAAAAATAGCAAGGAAAAATATGAAGAGATTCACCGGAAAATTAGGAAGCTTTGCAAAGAGGCAAAAGAAACATGGCTTGAGGAAAATTGCAAGGACATTGAAAACCAACACAACACCCGGAATATCAAATTAATGCACAAAAGAATTAATGACATCACTAACAATAGAACACACGAATGCTCTCAACCATATGAAAACTGACAAGACTCCGGGTACAGATAACATCACAATAGAAATTATCAAGACCTTAGAAGAATATGGAATAGACTAAGTCACCAGACTGCTGAACGCAATATACGATACTGGAGATATACCTCCTGAATTATGTAATTCTATATTTATTACAATCCTGAAGAAATCAGGAGCCTTGGAATGCGATCAACATCGAACAATTAGTTTAATGAGCCACATCACGACGATTCTGCTGAGAATTATCATGCAAAGAGTGAGGAAGAAAATACAACCCGAAATAGGAGAAGAACAATGTGGGTTTGTAGTAGGCAAGGGTACAGTAAATGCTGTGTATATACTGAGAACCGTAATCGAACGTTCTATAGAAGTAAACAAGGATCTATATCTTTGCTTTATTGACTATACAAAGGCTTTCGATAAAGTGAGACATGTCGACATGATAAGGATGCTTGAAGATCTGCAAATTGATGGAAAAGACCTTAGACTTGTAAAAATTACATATATTGGAAACAACAAGCTGCCATCAGAATTTGATAACGATGTAGGTCAATATCAGCCTTATTAAAAGAGGTGTGAGACAGGGATGTGTAATGTCTCCAGATCTTTTTTTCCCTGTACAGTGAAAATATTTTCAGAAATATAGAAGATATGGAAGAATCAACATTGGGGGACGATACATCAATAACATTAGATATGCAGATGATACAGTCTTGATTGCAGACAATGAACAGGACCTGCAAAATTTAGTAGATGCGGTTGTTGCACACAGTGAACAACTAGGGTTAGAATTGAATATTAAGAAGACACAGATTATGGTCGTCACTGGGAAGAAGGAAATACCACAATGTGATATACGAGTAAATGGGCATATTCTTAAGCAAGTGAATCGATACAGTTATCTCGGCACAGTCATAACATCTGATGGGAGATGCCTTGAAGAGATTAGAACAAGTATTGCCATTGCGAAGGTAGTCTTTTGCAAGATGAAAAACATACTGACCAATAAAAGATATCAATTGAAACGAGAAAAAGAGTGTTGAAGTGCTACATAGAACCTAGTACTTTTGTATGGATGTGAAGCGTGGACAATGAGCAGTCAAGCTGAAAAACATCTGATGGCTGTGGAAATGTGGTTTCTGAGGAAAATGCAAAGAATACCATGGACAGATAGAACAAACAATGAACAAGTCCTTCAAGAAACAAATGAAGATTGTAAACTGATTAGAGAAATTAGACGTAGACAGTCAACATTTGTTGGGCATGTTATGAGAAGAAATGAATTGGAGAACTTGGTGACAACTGGCAAGATCGAAGGGAAGAGACCAAGGGGAAGACCGAGAAGTAAATACCTGGATGGCTTGGCCACGTGGCATGGTCGAGACAGGAACACAGAGCTGATCCACGACTCTGGTGATCGAGTGAGATGGCAGAACATGACCGCCCACGCTTATCGGCATGGCACATGATGGAATGGAAATTGTAATCAGTATCAACGTTTGTATTTGGGGATGCTCTTGAGTCCATAAGCAGCCGTCTGTCTGATGTCCTGAGTAGAATAAAGCCAATCTGAGATGCTTGATCTATATTGTTCCATTTATACCAGGTTGTGGTGTGGCTATGACGATGTTGGAGAAAATTATTTGTTGTTATTAGTCCTTGTTTGGAGCATATGTTTAGTAGGTGTTCACAATTACTATTACATTCAGTTTCCGCTTCGCTGAATGGCCCAATACATTTACCCCACACTGTTCTTCGTGTGCCTATTCGTCCATTGAAATCACCTATCACAATAAGCTCATCTGTCTCCCTCACATTATTTAACGTGTCTGCAAGGTTATCAAAATATTCGCCTTTGTCTTCATGGCTGTAAGTATCGTTACCTGGCGCGTATTCTTGTATAATAGTCACTGTTTTACTGCCTTCTTTGATCTGTATCAGTACTGTTCTTTCTGATATAAATTTAATGTTTATAATGGCTTTCGATTTTTCGGGATGTAATTAAAAAAAAAAAAACGTCATATGATGGACGAAAGAAGAAAGAAAAAGCAAGATAAGGAAGAATCAGGAATACATAAGAAATAGTAAATAAATGCAAAGTGGCTAAAGAATTATGGCTGAATCAACAGTGCATGGAAATTGAGACAAAGTATGGAAAAGCCTTACATTCCATGTATCAACGAATCAATACAATAACAAGTAGGAAAGCACGAAATACCACAGTTTGAATGTGTAAAATCGAAGAACGGTGCAATATTGATGGGACAAGATGATATAGTCAATAATGGGCGGAATATTGGGAGAACTGTATGATGATAGGAGACCGGATGTAAATATTCAAAACAATGGTGAAGGTCCACCAATACTTGCAGCGGAAGTTAAAGATGCACTTGACGCATAAAGAAATTAAAGGCACCACGATCCAGACAACATTAAGTAGAGGAAATTGAGGCTCTTGGTGATTTTGGACATAGAATATTGACAAAATTTCTAAATGACATCTACACTAGTGGGTACATTCCTAGTGACCTATTAAAATCCATCTTTATAGCTCTGCCAAAGAAACCAGGCTGCTTTAGAATGCGAAGAGCATCGCACAATAAGTCTTATGAGTCACATGACAAAGCTGTTACTCAGAATAATTATGAAAAGAATAAGAAACAAGATTAAACCAGAAATTAGTGATGAACAATGTGGATTTGTGGAGGGAAAGGGCACAAACAATGCTATATATATTCTCAGGACACTATTAGAAAGAGCTATAGAAGTAAAAACAGATCTGTACTTATGCTTCATAGACTACACAAAAGCATTTGACAATATGAAGCATGACGAAATAATACAATTTACTAGAAGCAACTGAAACATTGATGGCAAAGATCTGCGAATAATAAAGAACATATATTGGCAGCAAACAGCAGTTATAAGACTCAACAACCTTGTAGGAACATTTCAGTGTACACAGAAGGGCGTCAGACAAGGTTGTGCATTGTCTCCCGATTTGTTCTCATTGTACAGTGAACATATAATGAGATCTACAGAAAATATTCCAGGGATCCTGGTTGGTGGACATAATATAGCTTATATAAATTACTTATGCTGACGACACCGTCTTAATAGCAACAAGTCAGAACCATCTACAGGAAATGATAGATACAGTGGTTGTGGAGGGTGCAAGAATGAGTCTTAGTTTGAATAATAGAAAGACAGAAGTCATGGTGACATCAAAGAAACAGATTGTACCTAAATGTGCAGAATAGGGCAGGCAAAAACTGCATTCTATCAAATGAAGAAGGTTTTGTAAAAATATTCACTGTCCTCGAAAGTCAGAAAGAGAGTTCTTGCATGTTACATAGAACCAGTTTTAAAATACGGCTGCGAGTTCTGGACAATTAGTCAACAGGCGAAAATATCCCTGAGAGCTTTGGAGATGTAGGTTTATAGAAAAGTGCTGAACATTAATTGGACAGCCAAAAAGAACAATCAAGGCGATTTAAGGTAAGCTGAGTCGCAAAGATAATTTATCACAAACATCAGAAAGAGGCAGTCATCGTTATGTTGCCATGTTATGAGAAGACAAACACTGGAACATGTTGTGACAACCGGACAGATTTGCGGAAAAATAGATAGAGGAAGACAGTGTGAAAAAAATTATTGACAGTCTTGTGTCATGGCACGGAAGGGAGTCAACATACGAATGACACATAACGTGGAGATCGTAATTTGTGGATAAGCATGATCGCCCACGGCAGCCGGCAAGGCACTGAATGATTATGTTGAATTAAAAAAAACACACAACAAAAACCTACTCCATGTCTAACCTTTGCTCGCTGATCCATACCACTCCATATTGGAACGTAATACTCATGTGTTCGTTTGTGTTCTGCCCACTTTCCCCTTATCTGCGGGCCCCAATATTTAAATGTGAGATTTTGTCATAAACTATACTACTGCTGGCTCGTATCTCCTAGTCCACTAAGTCCCCCATTATCTCCTGCATGTTTGTCTTTCGCTGATGTTATTCCTGTTCCGTTGTTTCTGATGTGAGCGGTTGAGTGACCTTCTTTTTCGTTTTCCCTCCATAATTTATGAGCAAGTCCTTGATCAAATAATTCCCTATCGGTTTGCCGTCCTGTCGTAGGTTCATCCTTATTTGAACACAGTGATCTTATGAAACACATACAAAACACATAATTATTTCCCCAAAATCGCAACGAAAACTGTTAACTCCCCTTTTGGTTTACGTCAATGAACTGATTTATCCAGCATAAATTTGTTTTGTGAAAAAATTTCTTTAATTAATTAATTAATTAAGTCATTCATTCATTCATTCTTTCATTCATTCATTCATTATTCTTCATTCATTCAGTAACAGTCGTTTGAAAAAACGTCGCTCCCAAAAAACCCCATCCAACTTTCTCGGTCATAAGAAAGATGTCCCGCTTCGGTACCCCCCATCGGGAGATCATCCGCCAACCTGCCCCCCTCTTCTCTTTGGCCTTCTTCTTCCTCTTTTTCCCGGCTATCCCCTTCCATTTTTTTCCCCAAACTTATGACGTTTCAAAGTGACCAACATATTTAAAATGTTCTTTGTTTTATCGTCTTTAGTCCAACCTTCTTATTTTTCAGCTCTTGGTATAGTTTATTTATTTGTCTGAATCCAGATATTATTAGAACCCGTCTATAACATGTATTTTTTAAAGAATTTATGCGCTGTTCAGTTTTTTTTATAAGTAACAAACCGCCAGCTAATGTGCATATGTACCCCTGTATCCCGACATGAGTCTTGTGTACAATCTTCTGGGAAAAAATGCTACACTTGGGGAAATTTTAAAGGTTTGGCAACGTAAAAATTTCCCACGTGCAATTATTTATGCAATTTTAAACTCACAACTGAGCGATTTTAGATTTATGCTCTGGAAGCCAGTACCCGGTTAAAATTTCATTTGTTAAAAATAAAATCTATCGTTACCCTTGCCCCGTGTGTCCACAGTGTTCTCAAACTTTTTTGGGCCCCTGCACCCTTTCAGCATATGTCAGAAGTCATTCTCCTTTCCGAAATTGTCAGCCTCAAAAATGCATTGAAAATAACATGTCTGATTTTCTTTCTCATTTGTACATACCTTTTCATGAGTATATTAATGTTATGTGATTGTATACATTTAATTGCAAATGAATATGCGATGGATATTACATCTTAAATAAAAGCATTTTCTTTTAATATTCACAATATTTTTTAACACACCAAAATTTTCACTCGTACCAGCTTGGTGAGATGTGTTGCCACCCCGGGATCCCCCAATGTGCTAGCATGTTTGAGATGTGTTATCTCATCCAGCAGCCTTCCAATGGGAGGAGACCGCTACAAACCACATTGTAATCTTACGACTCACGGAGTATGCTAGGTAATGTGGGAAATGATGTTTTTTGTAGAATGGATCACCTACTTCAGAGTTCACAGGGTTGTGAGAATTGTATGGGTTTTTTACACTGGTCATGCGGAAGTGCGGCTCCCGGGGGGGGGGGGGGGGGGGAATGAACGACTGATAGGCTGGCAGGGAACGCACCTCTCGATGGTAGATTGCATATGGACAAAGGGGGACTTTTGGCGGTTGCCTCTGGGAGTAGGAGAAAGCGGTGGAACAGGCTGAGAACCCGTATGTGAGAGAATGAATCAACGGGAAGGGGGGGGTGGTAGCAGGGGTTCTGGACGAATCTCAAAACTGAGAGGGAAGACCAGGAGAACTCTCATTCAGATGGCAGTTGGAACGATTAGTAGGATGATCTCAGAATAATAAAATATATTTACTGGAACCAAATAGCAGCAATTAAAATGGGAAATAAAGAAGGGAATTATGGACAAATAAGGTTGGGAGTACGACAGGGATGTTTATTTGTCACAGGATCTCTTCTCCCTCTTTAGCGATGTAATAATGAGAGGGATCAAAGAGATGACACAGTATTGATGGTGGGTGATGCAAATAATCTACAACAATTGTTGGACATTGTAATAAAAGAGAGTGCAAAGAAAGGTCTCTCCCTGATTAACAAGAAAACAGTGACAATGGTGATATCCACACACACACAAAAATGTGCCACCCAAATGTGAAATAGAGATGAAGGGAACATTCTTCACCAAGTAGATAGTTTTAAATACCTAATGGCATTTATAAAATCAGATTGAAGAGCTCAGCAGAGATTAGTGTAGAATAGGGTAAGCAAAGACTGCATTTCGGAAAATTAAGAATATCTTATGCAATAAGTCACTGTCATTGAATGTAAGAAAGAGAGGCCTGAAGTGCTATTTAGAACCTGTTTTGCTGTATGGCAGTGAATCTTGGAATGTAAATGAAAAATATTAAGAAGAAATTTGAAGCAACAGAGATGTGGTTCCTGAGACGAATGTTACGAATTCCCTTGACTGTCAAAGTAACTAACAAAGACTGCATGAAAGAGGCCAATGAAACTAGAACATTATATACAACAATAAGACAGAACCAAACAGCTTTTTTGGGTCATATGATGAGAAGAACCATTGGAGAACATCGTGACAAATTGAAAGATCGAGGGAAAAAGAGGCAGTGGAAGACCAAGAGAAATGATGCTAGATAGTTTGAGACGGTGGCATGGAGGAATATCTACACTAGAGCTGATCCAGAACACCATAAACCGAGATCTGTAGAGTCATGAACGCCTACGCCTGCCAGCCAGGCACTTGGTGATGATGATGATGATGATGATGATGATGATGATGATGATGATGATGATGATGTGATGATGATGATGATGAATTAGACGTAGCCAATATGATTTGTGGGCACGCCATGAGTACATATTAATTAAGTTACTACGTTTTGCTTGAACTATATTAGACAAAGCCAGTATGATTTGTTGGCACATCATGAGTACATATTAATTAAGTTACTACGTTTTGCTTGAACTATATTAGACAAAGCCAGTATGATTTGTTGGCACATCATGAGTACATATTAATTAAGTTACTACGTTTTGCTTGAGCTATATTAGATATAGCCAGTATGATTTGTGGGCATGTCATGAGTACATATTAATTAAGTTACTACGTTTTGCTTGAGCTATATTAAACGTGACAACGGCTTGGTTTACAAAAATACTGGGAAAGTAAAATAGCCAGTTACAGCACTTAAAGAGCATTGGGAATATGGTGCTAAACCCATATTGTGTAGACCAATCGGCATGCTGTGGGTGATGTGCTGACTGTCATAAATATCTCACAGACATGATTATATTATACACCTATTATAACATAGCTAGAGTATCAGTTAAACAATCAGAAACATCCGCTATATGAAATAACATACAACACTATTTATCCGACTTGCGTGGGTTTTCATAAACATGGTGTGAGTGCCGGTCGTTCAGAAAGTAATGGCAAACTACTGAACGTAAACTTATCAAGAAGTCACACACAGACAAAACATGCTGGGGTTGACTGCGACGCCAACATGGGTTGAATTAACTATTTTAATTAGTTCCTTTACTGATAAGTTATAGGAAACAATTTTTGTCTGACGTTTAATTTTCTGTGGTTTAGCGATTACATTGTTTCTGCAATTATGGCGACAATAAATGAACATGGCTCGTGCAAGCTTGTGCTTGATTTAATTAACTGCCACGATGGCGAGAAAGTAATCACCTGTTGCTGGTGAGAGGACACTGAATATGCCAACACAAGTCGCTGTTCAAGGTTTATCACCATCTGGTTCAAGTTTCTCACCATCTGGTTCAGGTTTATCACCAACTGGTTCGATTTAAAATTTGGCGTTAGTTCATACTAAGTTGTTTGAGCGACATATTGGAGTGGCTGTTTCTGCAAGCCTGGATAGACCAACATTTTTATAAACTATCGACTGTCAAGACTGCAGGTGCCAGTCATTATTTCATTTTTAATGTCATATTTTTGTGGACATTTGGGGTAAATCGTCAACAAACAGAATTATTGGAATATTGTGGACACGGGGCACACAGTCATGACATTAAGTATAATAAGAGACTGTACTACATTCAATGTCTTAGAAGAATGTGGAATAGACCAAGTCACCAGACTGCTTAACACAATATATGCTACTGGAGATATACCGCCTGAATTATGTCATTCTAAAGTTATTGCAATGAAAAAGAAATCAGGAGCCTTGGAATGTCGTCAACATCGAACAATTAGTATAATGAACCACATCACGAAGATTTTGCTAAGATAAGAATTATCATGCAAAGAGTTCATTCATTCAGTAGCATATCCTTTGCAGAACCTTGCTCCCATAACAACCTTCCGGAAAACCTTCGATCAAGAAGCAAAGATGTCCTGAGTCCGATACACTCGCTATGGAGATCATCGCCACATCCTGCACCATCTTCTCTTTGGCCTTCCTCTTCCTCTCTTCCCAGGCATATACCCTCTCCATTATTGTTTCTCTCAAACTTCGTGACGTTCAAGTGACCAAAATATTTCAATTTTCTTTGTTTTATCGTCTTTAATAGCCAACCGTCTTCAATATTCAGCTCTTGAAGTATCGGCATTTGTTATTTTCTGTTACCTATGAGATTCTTAGAACTCGTCTATAGCATTTATATTCAAGGGCTTTATGCGCTGTTCAGCGTGTTTCGGTAAATTTCAGGTCTCACAGGCGTATGTGACATGAGAAAGATGCATGCTCTTAAACATATAATTTTGTGTAGTTCTGTCTGACTGACGATATAAAGAGATGAGAGGCTTGGAGAACATAATGATACCTGGAAAGAGCAGAATTAGAAGAGACAGAGGCGTGGAGAACATAGTGATGCCAGGAAAGAACTGTATTGGGAGAGACAGAGGCTGACCAAGAGAAATGATGCGCGATGGTCTAAGTCAATGGAAGAATGTCAATAGAAGAGATTCAGAACACCAAAGAGCAGCCCCAACGCGTTAGTCGATGGGGTTATGCTAATAATGCCATTAGTGCAGGTGTATGATTCGGTGAATGCACTCATCGTCTGCTAACAGAAGCAACAACTGGCCACCAACTTGTCAACGCCTTTAGGCGTACAGATTGTGTTAGCCTGTACCATCACAGACCCATATCACAGACCCACAATTACAGATACACATCACAGACCCATGTCAGAAACACCACGGACTGAGATAACCCTCTCACATCACAGACCCACATCCCAGACCCACGTCTGAACTTCACGGACTGATATAGCACTCTCACATCACAGACCCACATCACAAACCCACATCACAGATACACATCACAGACCCATGTCAGAAACACCACGGACTGAGATAACCCTCTCACATCACAGACCCACATCGCAGACCCACGTCTGAACTTCACGGACTGATATAGCACTCTCACATCACAGACCCACATCACAGACCCACATCACAGACCCACATCACAGACCCTCGTCACAAACCCACATCACAAACCCACATCACAGACCCACATCACAGACCCACATCACAGACCCACATCACAAACCCACTTCAGAACACCACGGATTGAGATAGCCCTCTCACATCACAAACCCACACCACAGACCCACATCACTGACCCACATCACAGACCCACATCACAAACCCACATTACAGACCCACATTACAGACCCACATTAGAACATCAAGGACTGAGGTAAACAAGTGACATGAGTTTTTATAAGTGGTTTTGGCACTATTAGCCACCGGACGCTGATGCATATGCTGGGGGGGGGGGGGGATCTGAGCATCTATGGACCTGTCCGGAGTGCAATGAAGATACCCCAACTGATAACTGATAACTGAAGTGACATGAACGCCAACACCACTTGTAAAGGCACATGATGACGATTATTTTAACCCCCTCTTCCCCCCCCCCCCCCCCCCGGAGACAGGCAGTGAAAATATATATTGCCTAGGTCTGAGAGAATTAACACGAACAGCAGAGCAAGAGTTTTAATTACTGCAATATTTTATGACTGCTCAAGACGTGCAGCAGCAGGACTGTCAAACCTTTATCTGATCATATTTTACCCTCCTGACAGTAATATCGACCACCACCACTAATAAGGTATTGAACATGCGACAACACAAGACCCTCGTTGATGATCGGAACAACATCAACTTTGCACCAGATGTTGCTCAAAATTGAAATTAACATGGGACATGACGGTTGTGCCACAAAATGTTAACATGGCACAGGAAGGTTGTGCACAAAAAATTAACATCAGACAGGACGGTTGTGCCACAAAACTTTAACATCAGACAGGGAGATTGTGCCACAAAACATTAACATCAGACAGGGAGATTGTGCCACGAAACATTAACATCAGACAGGACGGTTGTGCCACAAAACGTTAACATCGGGCAGGGAGATTGTGCCACAAAACATTAACATCGGACAGGGAGATTGTGCCACAAAACATTAACATCGGGCAGGACGGTTGTGCCACAAAAAGTTAAAATCGGACAGAACGGTTGTGCCACAAAACGTTAACATGGCACAGGACGGTTGTGCCACAAAACATTAACATCGGGCAGGACGGTTGTGCCACAAAAAACACCCATACAGGATGTGCATGTGTGTGTCAACATCTTATAGTGCAATAGCCTCAGGTTTTCATTTTTGTGGCAATAGTATTGTGTTTGAAATGGAAAGAGAGTAACAGCGAGAGAGAGGAGGGGGAGGGGGGAGAGAGAGGAAGAGGGGAGAAAGATAGAGTGGCATGGAGAGAGAGAGAGAGAGAGAGAGAGAGAGAGAGAGAGAGAGAGAGGAAGAGAGAGATGGGGGAGGGAGAGATAGTGGGTGAAGAGAGAGAGAGTGGGGTGAAGAGAGAGTGAGAGGAAGAGAGAGAGAGAGGGAAGGGAGAGAGAGAGAGGGGGAAGAGAGAGTGCGGGAGGGGAGGGAGAGATAGTGGGTAGAGAGAGACTGGGGGGAAGAGAGCGAGAGGGAGGGAACAGAGAGAGAGAGAGAGAGAGAGAGAGAGAGAGAGAGAGAGAGAGAGAGAGAGAGAGAGAGAGAGAGAGAGAGAGAGAGAAAACGTAGGAATGGGGAGAGGGGCAGCCATGGCTGCACAGTTACAGTGTCCTGCTCAGGCTCATGAGGTACCTCACAAGCAGCTGACATTTTTTCCAAGATGCACACATGTCCCAGAAATCTTGGGTAGTGACATCCGATATCTAGCCGGGGAAGAAAATCAGGAGGTCCCGTGTGCACGTTTAAAATCTCACGGCAGTTGAAATTCCACAGAGTAAGGCCGCTGCTGGCAAAACTGTAAGGCCAGAAAACCTAACCCACGGTTAGATAGAGCTAGTTGCCTGGGGTGGAATCTGCCTAGAGGAAACAGACCGGACACACGTGTATGTCAATGTTGGACACGCTGTCCTCTGAAGTGCATGACCAGGTGTGACGCACTGACCTTTTAACTGCATGACCAGATGTGACACGCTGACTTTTGAACGAGAAGTGAATAAGAATTGTTTGAAACAAAGCTGTCATCATTTTTATTGCATAAATGTTTATTATCATGGGTGGCAGGACGAGCTAGAAAAGGCATGGTGGACTAAGTGAAACACAGTACAGCTGCGGCAACATGTGAGACAAACACATAAACTACAAATCAAAAGTCGTATCAATCTAGAGAACAGAAGGCAACTAATGCAGTACATTTCTGTAAGATCTTGCAGACGAGGTGAAAACAGAAATAGGGGATACTTTTCTGGGAGTCTGTAAAGATGAGGCCATTTGTGTTATTATGGCTTCTGTATCAATATATGATTGGCACATCGAGACCATAAGTGATTCCTGATTTTCAAGACACATTTCTCAGTGATCTGACAAGGAGAGAGACAAAGCATGTCTTCCAAGGTATCTGAAAACAACAGATCAAAAGGCTGTGGCCAGCAGATTATGCTCTAAAATAGCTGTTGTATAAATGTGTGCAGGGAGTGAACTGAATGATGATTTCTATGTTACAGCAGAGGATATGAAGGCCATACTTTCTGAGTTGAAGGAATACGGCTCCAGATCCAGTATGCAGACATGGGGAGAATATCATCATCATCACCATCATCATCATCATCATCATCATCATCATCATCATCATCATCATCATCATCATGTGCCATGCTAGCTAGCGTAGGCGTTCATGACTCTCCTCAGATATCGGTCTTAGGTTTTCATGATCAACTCTGCTCATTATATTCCTCCAGGCCACAATCTCAATGCATCCAGCATCATTTCTCATTGTCTGCCTCTGCCTCTCTTCCCTTCGATCTTTCCAGACATTATGATGTTCTCCAATGTCTCTCTTCTCATCACATGACCAAATAAAGCTGTCTCTTTCTTACTGTAGTATATAATATTGAGAATATCGGATGACGAAATGAAACCGCTAGCCAGTGAGTGCAACTACTGTATGTACAGTGGTAAGATTAACAAAGACTGGATGCATGGTTTGCCTGGATATTACCGGAGCACATAAGGGAGGACAACATAGTCATGCTGCAACATGTCATGCATGTCTCACAAGGTGACTAAAGAGGCTTAGCATGAGATCGGCCATCTCATAGGACAACACAGTCATGCTACAACCTACCAATTGTTATTGAAAATCGTTGTTGACTGCGATGTCCTGTAAAGGATACGCAACTAACTATATCTATAGTTTGTGAACAGCTGACTTAGTACTGGCCCAGAAAGTCTAGCATCCAACTACAGTTTCAACAAGCTCTCAATCAGAGCAACATACATTAAAAAACCAGACTTTTTTGTGTAGACATTACTAGAATAGTAAAAACAAAGGGGGGGGGGTGAAGGAGAAGAAGAGCGAGAAGAAGAAGAAGAAGAAGAAGAAGAAGAAGAAGAAGAAGAAGAAGAAGAAGAAGAAGAAGAAGAAGAAGAAGAAGAAGAAGAAGAAGAAGAAGAAGAAGAAGAAGAAGATGATGATGATGATGATGATGATGATGATGATGATGATGATGATGATGATGATGATGATGATGAAAGCCTAATGAAACACCTCAAACTCCATGATTTGCTGCAGGATCTACAAGAAACAGTGCAGCTTATGTTAGAATTAAAATTGCGGATGCCATGTCAAGAGTATTCTGTCAACATTGACTTGCCACACTACATCAGTAGGGGAAAGTAAACCGACAACTGACATGTACAAGCTCCGCCCAGCTCAGTGAACACTCCGCCCACGGTGTTTTATATATAAGTTCATTCAGTGTGGGTTATTTCAACCACATACAGGCAACAACATGTAAGTGAAACGATGTGTATGCAGTTCTGTCTGTCCTGTCCATCTCTCTTTTATGTTCAGTATACGTGTCTGACCTGCCTGTCTGTCTATAAGACATATCTGCCTATATGTCAATTTATCTTTGCTGTCCTGTATGTATGCCTCTGTGCCTGCTTATATGTGTTCTCTATCCAACTTTGTCTGCTTATATATATATATATTAATTTTTTTCCCGCATATCCTTTACAGGACATTGCAGTCAACACCAGCATTTTTCAGCTGTTGTTGATGTCTTGGCAAGTTTTACGTTCAGTAGTTTGCCATTGCTTTCTGAACGACCGGCTCACATACTCCTAAGTGACCAACACAGCGCGATCCGATGCCGAATCTCGCGCAGCTGTGTTTTGTACGAGAGTATACGGGAGTATATAGTCAACCCTTACGCCAGGGAGACCGGCATATCTATCTATCTATCTATCTATCTATCTATCTATCTATCTATCTATCTATCTATCTATCTATCTATCTATCTATCTAGAGAGAGAGAGAGAGAGAGAGAGAGAGAGAGAGAGAGAGAGAGAGAGAGAGAGAGAGAGTTCATTTTCTTCCACTTTTGCAGTCGAGCGTCATAGGGAGGAATAATTTGCGCTCCAGTGCCCGATGGGTGGCACTGGATAGTGTCATTCCGTGTGATTGTACAATGTCTTTGATGTCGCCAATCCATTTTCTTCTTGGACGTCCTCGTGGTCTCGTCGCAGATGATCTTTGATGTAAGGCCAGTGATGGTAGTTGCTGGTGTTGCATTCTAACGACATGGCCAAACCACTTGATCTTCTGTCTTTCAATAAATGTGCACAAGTTGTTGATCCCACTGTCTGTCTGATAGTATCATTTCTTACTCGGTCTAGGATTGTTAAGTTGGCAGCTCTCCTCAGGCATCTCATCTCACGGGTATTAATTTTGCGAAAGTGTGATGATTTGGATAAAGTCCACGTTTGAAATTGGTAGCATAGCGTTTGTGTGAAAATGCTGTTTATTATCTGTCGTTTTGCTGACATACGTATATTTGAATGTTTCAGTATGGGTGACGGTTGATATGTATGTGTACTTGCTTTTTGACATCTGATTTCGATTTCTCTGTTCAATCTGCCATCTTCTGTTATCATACTTCCAAGTTATTTGAATTCTTTAACTTGTTTCCGAGATGTGCTATGAGGTTGGAACTACGACTAACTAACTAACTAACTAACTATTAATATGATTTTGCAGTCTGCCCTCGTCGCTATAAAACAGGCACTGATCGTCTGCAAATAGAAGTTTATTCATTTCCCGTGGATCAGTTGTTTCATCTAAAGTAAAGAGTTCTAAATGTTCTGAATCTGTTCTGTCAAGGCTTGCTTCTTTGGATATTCTGTCCATGCAGATATTAAATAGCAGAGTAGAGAGTCACATCCCTGTCTCACTCTTGTATTGACTGTGAACATCTATAATATATATATATATAATCTTAATCATCATCAAATGATCTGTCAGCTGGCGTAGGCGTTCATGGCTCTCTATAGATCTCGATCTTTGGTGTTCTGGATCAACTCTGCTGATGGTATTCCTCCATGCCACCGTCACAATCCATCCAGCATGATTTCTATTGGGCTGTCCCTGCCTCTCTTCCCCTCGATCTTTCTTCTCATCACATGACCAAAACAAAAAGCTGTTTGTCTCTTTCGTATTGTTGTATATAATGTTCTAGTTTCATTAGCCTCCTTTAGACAATCGTTGTTGGTTACTCTGGCAGTCTAAGAAATCCGCTACATTCGTCTCAAGAACCGCGCCTCTGTTGCTTCTAATTTCTTCCTAATTTGTTCATTTACATTCCAAGATTCACTGCCATAAAGCACAACTGGTTCTATATAGCATTTAAGTTGTGCAATTTAGCAGATGTTGGAAGATGGTCCAAGTTGGACTTTCATAGCCAGTCGACTGCACGGGGTTTCCCGAAGCCGGATTAACTCTTTTTGCCACGCACAGTTGTATATGTTAGGTTACTGATTAACTCTCTTTGCCAGGCACACTTGTATATGTTAGGTTACTGATTAACTCTCTTTGCCACGCACACTTGTATATGTTAGGTTACTGATTAACTCTCTTTGCCAGGCACACTTGTTTATGTTAGGTTACTGATTAACTCTCTATGTCACGCACACTTGTATATGTTAGATTACTGATTAACTCTCTTTGCCATGCACACTTGTATATGTTAGGTTACTGATTAACTCTCTTTGCCACGCACAGTTGTATATGTTAGGTTACTGATTAACTCTCTTTGCCACGCACAGTTGTATATGTTAGGTTACTGATTAACTCTCTTTGCCATGCACACTTGTATATGTTAGATTACTGATTAACTCTCTATGTCACGCATACTTGTATATGTTAGGTTAGTGATTAACTCTCTTTGCCAGGCACACTTGTATATGTTAGGTTACTGATTAACTATCTTTGCCATGCACACTTGTATATGTTAGGTTACTGATTAACTCTCTTTGCCATGCACACTTGTATATGTTAGATTACTGATTAACTCTCTATGTCACGCATACTTGTATATGTTAGGTTAGTGATTAACTCTCTGTGCCAGGTACACTTGTATATGTTAGGTTAGTGATTAACTCTCTTTGCCAGGTACACTTGTATATGTTAGGTTAGTGATTAACTCTCTTTGCCAGGCACACTTGTATATGTTAGGTTACTGATTAACTCTCTTTGCCAGGCACGCTTGTTTATGTTAGGTTACTGATTAACTCTCTTTGCCATGCACGCTTGTTTATGTTAGGTTACTGATTAACTCTCTTTGCCATGCACGCTTGTTTATGTTAGGTTACTGATTAACTCTCTTTGCCATGCACACTTGTATATGTTAGATTACTGATTAACTCTCTTTGCCATGCACACTTGTATATGTTAGGTTAGTGATTAACTCTCTTTGCCAGGCACACTTGTATATGTTAGGTTACTGATTAACTCTCTTTGCCAGGCACGCTTGTTTATGTTAGGTTACTGATTAACTCTCTTTGCCATGCACGCTTGTTTATGTTAGATTACTGATTAACTCTCTTTGCCAGGTACACTTGTATATGTTAGGTTAGTGATTAACTCTCTTTGCCAGGTAAACTTGTATGTGTTAGGTTACTGATTAACTCTCTGTGCCAGGTACACTTGTTTATGTTAGGTTACTGATTAACTCTCTTTGCCAGGTACACTTGTATGTGTTAGGTTACTGATTAACTCTCTTTGCCAGGTACACTTGTATGTGTTAGGTTACTGATTAACTCTCTTTGCCAGGTACACTTGTTTATGTTAGATTACTGATTAACTCTCTGTGCCAGGCACGCTTGTTTATGTTAGGTTACTGATTAACTCTCTTTGCCAGGCACACTTGTATATGTTAGGTTACTGATTAACTCTCTTTGCCAGGCACACTTGTATATGTTAGGTTAGTGATTAACTCTCTTTGCCATGCACACTTGTATATGTTAGGTTAGTGATTAACTCTCTTTGCCATGCACACTTGTATATGTTAGATTACTGATTAACTCTCTATGTCACGCACACTTGTATATGTTAGGTTACTGATTAACTCTCTTTGCCAGGTACACTTGTATCTGTTAGGTTACTGATTAACTCTCTGTGCCAGGTACACTTGTATATGTTAGGTTAGTGATTAACTCTCTTTGCCAGGTACACTTGTATGTGTTAGGTTACTGATTAACTCTCTTTGCCATGCACACTTGTTTATGTTAGATTACTGATTAACTCTCTGTGCCAGGTACACTTGTATATGTTAGGTTAGTGATTAACTCTCTTTGCCACGCACACTTCTATATGTTAGGTTAGTGATTAACTCTCTTTGCCACGCACACTTCTATATGTTAGGTTAGTGATTAACTCTCTTTGCCACGCATACTTGTATATGTTAGGTTAGTGATTAACTCTCTTTGCCAGGCACACTTGTTTATGTTATGTTACTGGATTTGTTTATTGTCTTTCCATTCTACTTATGTTTTTTACTGTTTCTGTGGCGAAGGACTTGCGAATGCAATTCCTAATCCCGCTTACCGCGTTGGAAACACAGCTGCGGGGGGATGTAGAAGTGTTGGTTTACTATACAGAGAGAAAGGTATGACTGCTGGTCGTTTATAAAGAAATGGCAAACTTAGTTAGTTAGTTAGTCTTTCCTCTTGAGCCTAAGGCGGCGCATAGGGCAGAAGTCCTGTCTCTCCATGCTTGGCGGTTCGCTGCTACCTGTTGTAGATCTTGGATATTTACTTGGCCATCGAATGAGCCTTCTCTTATGATGGTTCTACGCAGGGTCTCTCTTGGTCTTCCCCGTTTTCTTTTCCCTACTGGTGACCATATGAGGG
This sequence comes from Cepaea nemoralis, assembly GCA_014155875.1. Taxonomy (NCBI): domain Eukaryota; kingdom Metazoa; phylum Mollusca; class Gastropoda; order Stylommatophora; family Helicidae; genus Cepaea; species Cepaea nemoralis. The sequence goes on along the minus strand of JACEFZ010027622.1, from coordinate 1,812 downwards.
CTTGGTAGGGGAGTCTTGACTTGTCCATTCTGAGTACATGGCCGATGTAGTTCCAACGGCAAACTACAGAATGTAAACTTGTCAAGAAAACACAACCAGGCAAAAAACAAAATAAGAAAACAAAATGGGATCGACTGCGACGTTCTGTCAAGAATATGCAACTAACTATATCAGTTGCTTGGCACTCTCACTGGAATTTATCAATACAGTTTAATTTGGTGTACGGAGACACTATACCAGAGTGTTGGTTTGAATGTGCGCACGCGAGCGTGCGTGTGTGTGTGTCTTTATATGCTTGGTATTGTGCTATAGTGTTGATGGTTGTGTGCGCGTGTTTACATGTATGTGCGCGTGTGTGTGTGATATGACATGAATTATCGCCAAGGTTATCCTTTCAATCAATTTTAAGAACGTGGAAGTGCGTTTATAAGTTTTAGTTCAAACCTTGACCTTTCTTTATTTGCTTTATATATTAGAGTGATAATCAATACTGGTAGATGTATTTCTAATATTACATTTTATAAAACACCAACTAACATACACCCAGGACATTCAAAACTGGAATGACAACTGGATATTACATGTTATCCATTGGTTTTTTTTTTTTCAATGATCTATGTTATCTCACAATGAATGTTTTCGTTGATCTGTACACATGTGATGCAACGATAGATTGTTTGCCTTCTGCTGACAGGGTATAATAACTTCTCAGGAGTTAAAATTTCTTCTACTGTGTCTTCGCTTTCTTCCACTGCTTCTTCTTCATTGTGGTATTCCTCACCCTTTCTACTTGAAAGCTTTGAAAGATGTATGAATGACATAATGCATGAAAGTGAGTGATAGAAGGGCGAATGTAAGACGGGCCAGCGTGCCCAATTCTTAACCCTTTTAAAATAAGTTCGTTCGTTCATTCGTTCGTTCTCATCCTCATCCTGTTCATTTTCTCCTTCCTCCCCCTCATCTTCCCTTTTCCTTCGTCCTCTTCTTCTGCCCAGCCTGGGGCAGACATAGGAGATGGCGATTATCTATTTATCTCTTACATTTGAAATTTGACAAAACTGATATTTGTTGTATTATCATTTGTACCCCAGCTTCTAACACACGCAGCTTCTAGCTCCTCCGCGACGTTTCATTTCTTCTCTGTCCACGCATATTCTCAACATTCTCTCTGGTCCACCATATTCTCAACATTCTCTCTGTCCACAATATTCTCAACATTCTCCTCTGTCCACCATATTCTCAACATTCTTCTCTGTCCACGATATTCTCAACATTCTTCTCTCGTCCACAATATTCCTCAACATTTCTTCTCTGTTCCACCATATTCTCAACATTCTTCTCTGTTCACCATATTCTCAACATTATTCTCTGTCCACCATATTCTCAACATTCTTCTCTGTCCCACATATCTCAACATTTCCTCCTGTCCACCATATTCTCAACATTCTTCTCTGTCCACCATATTCTCAACATTCTTCTCTGTTCCACCATATTCTCAACATTCTTCTCTGTTCCACATATTCTCAACATTCTTCTCTGTTCCACCTATTCTCAACATTCTTCTCTGTCCACGATATTATCAACATTCTTCTCTGTTCACCATATTCTCCACATTCTTCTCTGTTCACCATATTCTCAACATTCTTCTCTGTCCACGATCATTCTCAACATTCTTCTCTGTCACACGATATTCTCAACATTCTTCTCTGTTCCACGACTATTCTCACATTCTTCTCTGTTCACCATATTCTCAACATTCTTCTCTGTCCACGATATTTTCAACATTCTTTCTGTCCACAATATTCTCAACAT